>JAABOM020058676.1:0-13639 GCA_011800125.2 Solanum clarkiae
GTAAATATTTAGTTCCTTATTAGGATAGTCTCATGCCTTAATTGAAGGCTTAGTTTTGTATATATTCTGACTTTGCACATTGTGAATGGGCAAGAAAAACATTTCCCTTCTATCATTTTCAACTATAATTGTCTTGGCCAAACTACTCAACCCTTGGAATTATGTTATAGGATATGTAATTGTAGTACAATCTCAATTAAACTCCCTTAAGAAACAAGATTACAAGCTCAAAATCATTAATAAAATCTTCAAGAAAAGAATTGGGACAATTGATAATTCTGCTAAGAAAAAAATTGATTTGTATAAAGAAGAAGATATTACTAGTATGGTCATTTATAAAGTGAATATAGTGGCTTATATGAGTGACTGATGATAGACTTTGGTGCTACTAGGTATATTTGTGCTAATAAGAATAATACTATGTCTTATATCCAAGTTAATAAAGGAGAAGAACTTGTATATCTTAGTGATTCTATAGCCACTCTAGTTTCTAAAAAAGAAAAAGTTTCTCTCAAATTTACATCTAAAAAAACTTTACTCTTAACTGAAGCTTGCATGTTCCTAATATTTTAGTCATTGTAGTCTCTCTGAGTTTAGCAAAAACGATGGAGTGAAGGTTGAGTATAATAACTATTTTTTTAATAAAAAATGTAGTTTATGGATAAAAAATATTACAGCCATGATTTATCTTTTTTAAGTGTCATGAATGAAAATACTAGCATTTCAGCTTATTCACTTGCTTCTTTTGATTTATGGCATGCTAAACTTGGTCATGTTACTCTATATTACATCATAAAAATATTTTCTCAAGGTGTTGTTGCTAATATTATTTTCAAGTAATGATAAGTGTGAAATTTGTACCGAATCTAATAATTAATTCTCGTGCTTTTATTTTTAGAGATATTGATTTGTTTTTTATTTTTTTGGTAGCAAAAGAGTTAATATATTATATAATGGGCATCATTACACAGAAGTGGCAGTATCTGCCGTTAATTTTTTTTTTTTTTGGGGGGGGGGGGATTGTTAATAGAAACAATTACAAAATTTGGGTTAGAGGTGGACTTTTTAGTCCGAACAAAAAAAGTTCCTCCTTTGTCTGCCTCCAGCACGGATGTACCATACACCAGCGGAACTTTCATCCCCAAAAAGAAATTTTCTTGTACAAGCTTTGAGCCCTCCTTTACTAGCGCGTCTGCCACTCTGTTAATTTCCCTGAAACTATGTTGAACGAGAGGATTCCCCAGCTACCTGAGGAGAAGCCTGCAATCATGAATAAAGTTTGTGTAAGAGGGATGGTCTGTGTGCATTATTTCAATGATCTCTTTCCAATACGTAGTGATTTCAAGAGGAGTCAGTTTTTCTTTTAACGCTATATGTAGGCCTTGTATTAGTGCCAGGAGTTTTGTGACTAAGTGGTTTCCCATGTAGATGTTGCCTATGTATCCTATTATCCATTCCCCATTTTGGTCTCGAATGACTCCTCCCGTACCATTTTTGCTAATATTAAAGTGGCGAGAGCCGTCACAGTTGAGTTTGTAAACTATTGAGGGGTGTATCTATTTTACTTGTTGCATGATGGCTTTTGTTTTTCGGAGGGAATATCCTGTGAGGGTGAGGAATTCGATAGCAAGATTGGTTGTAGTTTTGAGGCTTTTGGAGTTGCTTTTGTTTTGGTAGAGGTTTTCATTTCTTTTAAGTCAAATACTCCATAAAAAGAACGGAAAAATGTCCTTCCAGGGAAAGGGGCAGTCCTTCAATTGTATGATAATTTGAAATTATGGAGCCATTTGGAGGTGTTTGTACAGGGAGGCCAATTTGTAGCACCTAGTGTTTCCCTTATTTGTTTTTACATTTACACAATCAGCAAAGATGTGTTTGATAGTTTCCTCTTGGTTACATATTTGGCAGTTTGCTGTGTTGATAATGCCTAGAGCGTGGAGGTATTGCGAGTGGGGATTCTATTATGTTGGCATAGCTATATGAAAATTTTAATTTTGTTTGGGCAATGGAGTCTCCAGAACCAGCTAAAGTTGTTAGGTATGTTCCTTTGGTGTTGGCCCACGAGTAGTTTGTAAGCTACGTGGAGAAAAGACCTTTAGGGCTAGTCTTCCATGTTACAGTATCTTTTTTGAGGGGGGACCTGTAAGTGCTGTTAAGCAGCTGTATGATTTCATGTGGCAGGACGAAGGATATGTATAGATTTAATATGTTATTTGGTAGGAGGACATCGCTCGTCTTGAGGGTGTGTTCCTTTTCTTTAAGTGGTCCTTGAATTTGTTACCTTATTGTTTTTCCGTTTGGCAACCATTTTTGATACCAAAAAGAGACTGACTGCCCTGTTCCTAGAGAAACTGATTTGTTGTTTATAGTGCATACCGTTTTGGGAGACTTGAAGCAGACTATGGGAGGTGGTAAAAAACATTATGTCACATTTATCTATAAAGTTTAGATATGTGAAAGTATATTTTTTGGGAAATAATGATGAGGCTTTTGAAATATTTTAGTATTTCAAATCAAAAGTAGAAAATAAATTAGTTGGTAAAGGTGACTAGTATATTTTGCTTATTGATTTTTGTGAAAAGTGAAGGGATTATCCATGAAGTTTCTAATGACGTTGTTGGTTATTTTTGAGCTTATCTGTGAAAATTACTATTTTTTCTGTCATGATCTGGACCAAGGGTCTAGAAGTGACATAGCGAATGGGAACCCGAAAGACCCCAAACAAGCCTCAAAGTATCCAAAATTCACATCATCGGTTCAGAAGTGCATTCAAAAGTAAACACATAGTTCTAAGGGACGGGAAAGTAGGATTCATGCTGTGGGGATATTTTAGGAAAAGGGGTTAACATGAATTCACATAACACGTAGCACATAATGACTAAAGGGTGTGTATGCACGACTCACACTATGGGCAATTTGGGACTTAGGATCTTTCATATCATATCATGAATCAAGTCATAGAGCTCATAGCCAAACTCATAACATTATTTCATAGATAACCAAACCGTAACATAATTCCCAATCATAACACTTAGCATAAATCGTAAAGGAGTTTTTACAAGATGCCCAAAAATGCCTCTAACATAAGATAGTTTGGGGGACGAGACATACCCCGGGCTCACCCTCAAAGTAAACATAAGAGATAAAAGACAACATAGGTACAAGGGTGGTGGATTTTCCTTGGAAGATAGGACTAACCACTACAAGAAAACTTGAGATCCGAGATGAGTGTCGTATGGTGGATGGTCAAAGTCCTCGATTCCCACATGATGAGATCATGTAGGCAAGAATATGCATTAGTATATTTGAATGTACTAAGTATGTGGGATGCAATGCATGTAACTTACCAAACCTGCACTTCAATGTTAGATGATAAGGGCACATAATATAGAAAGAGATATATAACAAGGAATGTAATATAACAAGATGCCATGAAGTTCATGATGTATGAAGTGCAAATGATACTCATATATATATAGTGGGGATGTGACCTCAACCGACATAAGTAAGACCAAGTGAGCTATTACTTGGAATCCCGATGAAATTCCTTCATCAGTAAAGAAGTGGTCTACTTGCCAAAGGTAAACCATACTTCACCTTACGGGCGGCCCCATTTCATATGAAGTAACCTTTCTTTCTGTCACCCCCCGAACCTAGCGCCTAGACGTGACCGGCAAATGCGAGATTTGAAGAAACCCCAAACAAGCTGCATAGCATATCATTACATATCCTTGGTCATGAAAGCAATTAAAATGACAATAAGAGATAAGCATAAACAAGGGGAATCGGGTCTAAGGTAAAGAGTTAAAACACTTGAATAACATAAATGAGTCAAAGCTCAAGCATAATACATAACTTGTCCAACAACACCTCTAGACATAGAACTCAGCGAACAAACAACTGTGTTCACTCTCATAGTCATAAGTATTCCAAAATATACAAGATATAATCTGAACATAAGCATGAAAGAAGATAGATATGGTCCCGGGACATAAGGACTCACCAAAAGCTAACTTGAACAATTCGTATAGCCACGAGGAGAATCAATAGGGGCTCTGATTCCTACATGGTAATATCATGTAGGCATAGAGTATGTCATAGTACATTTGAATGTACTACGTATGGGGGGTGCAATGCATATAACTTACCAAAACCTGCATATCGATGTTAGATGACAAGGCATATAATATAGAAAGAGTTGAATATCCAAGAATGTAATATACGAGATATTATGAAGTCATGATGCATGAAATGCAAATGATTCACTTATATATATTGGGGATGTGACCTCAATCGACATAAGTAAGACCAAGCGGCTATTACTTGGAATCCAGATGAAATCCTCTCATTGGTAAAGAGGTGATTTACTTTCCAAGGGTAGACCATACTTCACCTTACGGGACAACTCCCTCTTCGTATGAAGTAACCTTCCTTACGGGATAACTCCCTCTTCAAAGCGGAAACCTATGCTAGGCACATAGTTGAAGGAAAAGGAGAGGGCCTTTGGGGATAGCCCTAACGCCCCCAATTCATCGGTGCTAAGTAATCATCCCACGAGAATAGATATATGTATATGTGTGTGTGTGTGTGTATATATATATATATATTTCGAAACCATTTCAATACATTTTGAGGCTTAAAGGCAAAAACATAATTTCATAGTCTATATACTCATGCATAGGAATAGCCCATTCATATACAAAATGGTGCAAGCACCCAAAATTCTCAAAGAGCCAAAATCAAAGACATATATATGATCATAATATTGTCATAACTACCATTTTATCAAAATCATATCATAGAACATAATTGGGATTAACCCATAACATAATTCCCATAATAACCCATGTACATGAATGCATGTGCTATGAATAATGAGAGAATGGCCTGATAATTAGGATTCAATCTAAAATCAACAATATAATATAAAATTCAATCGAAAACATAATTAAATCTATATTTAAATTCATAGTGTAATCACCCATACATTTAGAAGTCTTAAAGGGGACATTCATACTTGAAATTCCATAAAACCCATAGAAGATCCTCATGTAATAGTTTAAATCACATTAAAATCATCAAATAAACACTACTCATGCATAATTACAATTTTAGATTCATAATATTCAAAACCCTGAAATTAAAGTACCTAGAAATCCATGAGATTACTTAAAAATAATTTTGGGTCTACTTGATTGAAAGGAAGTCAAGGATCAACACATATACCTTAGACCTTGAGTTCCTTGGAATTGAGTTTGGGAAGAATGGAAGTTTGGAAGTGGGTCTTGGAATCCAAACTTGTTCTTGGGTTTCCTTGAAATTGAATTGGAGCTTAATGGAGGCTCTTGAGAGGATTTGGGAGTGTGATTGAGATGACAGTAGTGAGTTTTATCCTTTGAAACATTGTTTAGGTCTTTTAGGACGGTTAAGATGGCTTAGGAAGTCAAAAAGCATCATCAGAATAATTAGCATTTACGAAAAAGCCATTAGTAAACGGATGGAAACATTGGCAAAGTGGTGCCCCATGGATGGTCCCATGGGTCATGTGTCACTCCACGGGTCATGTGGAGTGCCGTGATAAGGTACTTGGTCTAAAAATTGAAGTTGGAAATCGATTGGAAAAAGATGTCTCGTCGTGACCACAGAGGCCTCCACGTTTCATGTGGAGCCTCACGGCTCGTGTAGAGGCTCGTGGCACTATACTTGGTGCTGGAAAATGTTGCCCAAGCTCCATGCCAAGGACCACAGGTCGTGCAACATGACAAAGGTCGTGAACCATGCGACGGGTCGTGTACCATGCCACAGATCATGGTGAGGGGCGTGGCACAACACTTAGCAAGAAAACTCCCCTAAATGCCCACTATTCCTCTCTTGTACTCACCGCATGACTAGCCATATGGATAGTGGCAAGCCACATGGACCATGCCACTGGTCATGCCCCATGCCTTAGGCCAAAAATGGCCTTTTCCAACTCAATACACCTCACACAGTCCGTACAAGACACCACTGCCCGTATAGGTGCCCGTGGGGCTTCACTACACAGGAGGGTCTCACGAAAATGGTCATAACTCCTTCATCCGACATAAGAATAAGGTGAAATGAAGTGCATTGTGAAGATAACTCAAAGGGATTTCATTTGACATGTCATGGTCCACGCAGTTCTAAATGTGCTAAGAGTTATGCTTGTTTAAATTCGACCCTTCTACCGGTACTTGTGTCGAACTTAGCCAACGAAAAACCTTTTGAACTTGGCTTGTCAGAGGGGCCCATCATAGCCTTAAACGACATATATAATCTTGGAAATTCAGGCTCCTTACACTTTCGAGAAATCTCATTTCAGATAGGATTTTCATATATAACAAATTATGTCATTTCTTCTCCTCACTGGCAACACCATTTGGGAGGCATCTTTCCTTACGGGCAACCCATTTTGGAAAGGACCCTATGCTAGACACATAGTTCAAGAAAAGGGAGAGTGTCCTTGGAGATAGCCCTAACGCCCTGAAACGACCCCAGAAAGTGCCCGAAAATGTACCTTGGAAGTGCCCATAATTGTAATTCCCATACATCTCAAAATTCGTGCGTGATATCAAAATTCAAACTTTATATTCTTTTTTAGGGGAAAAATTGAGTGGGAAATAGGTATAACTCAGATTTTAGGGGACTCGTAGCAAAAAATGAATTTAGCAAAATTTTAAATTCCAGCGGCAGTTCGCGTTAGCTCCGCAATGCGCCGTCATCACGAAGCAATGTATTTTATTGCCAGTTTTTTTAATCTCGGTCTAAGGCCTTGGGGTCTTGGGCCTAAGCCTTCCTATGCGTAAAAACACCTACACCTAGTCATTTTTCAATCCAATATCATTCAAGACATTCCCTAAAACTCTCTCTAACACTTAGACAAATATTTCACCCAAATTCAAGTATTCCAAACTCATTTTGGATCTCAAGAAATTCATTCAAGCTTCAAGTTCTCATTCGAATCTTCATCAAGAAAATCTCCAAAGTTGAGGTATATGAGTTTCAACCATTGGGCCCTTTTACCATGGTGCCTAGCCTTTCTTTTTACATAAATTGCATATTTTCAAGTTGGTTTATCTATGGGTATATCTTATTATAAATTTTGAGTATATATATATTGGGCTTTTATGAAATATTGTTCAAACTATGCATGCTTTGAGCTACGAAACTATGATCTATTGTGTGAATTGGTTAGGGTTTTGGTGTATCTTGCAAGAGGGTATTACCTAGTGTTGGTGGGTCAATTTACATTGATTTTGTCACATGATTTCATTCTTGAATTGCATAATTTTGAACTATCATTACACACCCACCAATTGTTTGATAAAATGTCTTGTTAGGGACTCTTGAGTTATTGAGGGTCTATTGCATGACTTATGAGTTAAGTTACATTAAGATGATGAAAGTGATGTGGGTATGTGTTGAATTAATGAAAATTACCTATGGTCTTGCAAGTAAATTGTTGAGTTTCCATGTTTGTTATGTTCTTGAGAAAATTGAGAAGTCCTTTCTTGATTCTTGAAATGTAATGGTTAGATAGGCTATTTGTATGACTCTTACCGAAAAGATTATATCGTAAAATATTGACCTTCTATAAGATCTACTGAAAAGGTCATGTCGTAAGGTAGAATGACTCATGGCTACTACCTAAAAGATTATATCGTAAGGTGAGCACATCTTATAAGACCTAATAAAAAGGCCATGCCATAAAGTACAATTTATGGTTCTTACCGAAAAGATCATATCATAGGTAAGGTACAACTCACGGATCCTACCTAAAATATGATATCATAAAGTTGGGGACGTCTTATACTACCTATAAAAAATAGTATGTTGTAAGGTAGGAGTATTGGTCACACTCTCCGAAAAGATTATGTAGTAAGGCGAGTAGGTGGCTATTTGGCCCATATCATGTATGTTAATGAAAGGTTTGAGTATGTATTCAATATTAAGTTTACATTCCTTGATTATGGTTTACAAGCATGTTTTACCTTAAGCATTATCCATGCATGTTATATTGATCTTACACTTATTCTTTTCTTATAATTATGCATTTCGATTATATTGCCTATTCCTTGCTTGCATTGCATCCTACATACTTAGTACATTCAAATGTTATTATGCATACTCTATGCCTACATGATGTTACCATGTAGGAACTGGAGCACCTATTGATCGTCCTCCATGTGGCTAGATTGTCTTACGAAAGATAAGCTTTGATAAGTCCTCAAGTTCAGGGACATAAGCTATGGTACTCTTGTTCCTTGTTTATCTCGTCATGTTGGATATTTGACACTATAAGGGTAAGCCCGAAAAGTGTCTTGGCCCCCGTTTAAGTCTACATTTAGATGTGTTGTTGGAATAATTGAAGTATTTATACTTTGAGTTTTGAATCTTTAATGATTTATGACAATTTGACTCTTTCCCTTAGTCCCAAATTCCCTTATTTATATTATTCACTATTGTTTATCTTGCTTCCGCGACTAAGGATATGTGTATGATATGCTAAGAGGCTTGTTTGGGGTTTCTTTGGGTTCCCCATTCACCGTGTCACGTCTAGGCCCTAGTTTAGGTTGTGAAAAATATGGTATTTGAGTATTAGATTGTTAATGGCCCCCGGAATCCACCACACCACATCGATTAGAGTCTTACTCATGGTTGTGAAGCACGCCACAATTATGAATGGGAGGCTATGAGGCGTTTTAGGAAATGTTTTACTTCTTCATGGTTTATATCATGCCTTAGTTGTAAGGTAAGACTTATTCCCCCTAACGAATGTTCTTTGCTCTTCTAGTTGTTGATCATGCCGCTACAAAGAGGAAGGCCAACGAGGGGTCATGCACCTATGGGACAACTAGCTTACCCCACTCCTCAAGCTGCTCAAGGTGGAGGGGCTACCGATGTTGAGTTCCGGAATGCTATTACTATGTGGGCACATGCTATGACCAACCAAATTCACCAAAAGGCCTAAACCCCCCATGCTCCCACATCATCTCCTAAGGTGAGGGATTTCACTAGGATGAAACCTACCAGAGTTCCATGGGTCTAAGGTGGATGAGGACCCTCAAGAATTTATTGATGAGGCATACAAGGTGTTGGCTATTATGACGGTTGGATCTAAGGAGAAGACAGAACCAGTGTCCTACCAACTAAAAGGAGTGGATCAAATTTGGTTTGTGCAATGGAAGAGGGAGAGGGGAAATGACAATGCTATTCCTTAGGAGGAGTTCAAAGCCGTATTCCTTAACTAGTTCTTTCCTGTTCAGCTAAGGGAGTTAAAATGATGGAGTTCATGAATCTTAAGCAAGGCTCCATAAGTGTGAGAGAGTATGCCCTCAAGTTCAACAGGCTCTCCAAGTATGCTCCTCAATCGGTAGCCGAGCCAAGGTCTAGGCTGAACAAATTTGTGATGGGGGTGTCCGAATTGGTTAATAAGGTGTGTCGTGCGTCAATGTTGATAAGTGATTTGGATTTGTCCCACCTTATGAACTATGTTGAACAACTTAAGGGAGAGAAATTTAGGAAGAAGAGAAGTGGAGAGTCCAAGAGGGCTCGGTTTGAGGGTAACTGATTCCAACAAGGTAACGAGTTTCAAGGCCAAGGATCTTCTAGTATTCCAAACAAGAGCTTTGCTAAGGATGGGATGCCAAACCTAAGGCCCCAAGGAGATGATGGGGTGACTCATCCTAGGTTCCTAAAATGTGGGAGGAAATAATGTTTGAGGAATATGGGTGCATGCTTTGGGTGTGGTGAGATGGGACACAAAATTCTGGATTGCCCACATGTTCAAAACAAGATTAGAGATGGCTGGCCTCAAGAGTAAGGTGGACATTTTGATCAAAGAGTTCAAGAAGGCCAACAAGGGGGTGCATTATGACATAATCAGTTTTATGCTCTTCAAAGGAGGCAAGGGATAGATGAGGCGCCCAATGTTGCTACCGGTATGTTGAAGTTTCCTTTGACCTTAAGGTGTATGCAGTCCGGGTGTCACTATTTCTTTCATTATTCCTTTTGTTACTAGTGGGCTTTATATGTGTCCTGAATTGTTGTGTGAACCTTTTGGCGTCTACCCCATCGGTGAGTCTATTGTTGCTAGCGAGGTCTATAAAATTTATTTCGTGGTCACATTGCACTAGGTCTTGCCTTATGATTTTGTTGAATTAGATGTGGTGGATTTTGATGTCATTCTTGGGATGGATTGGTTACATGCATATTGTGTCTCTATTAATAGTAGGACACGTAGAGTCAGATTCTAATTCCCTATTGAACCTATCTTTGAGTGGGGGATTATAAGGTGGTAGTGAAGGGATAAGTGTTGACACCCAATTTTTACCCTTCACGGTGTCAAGTTAGTCATCGAACTTTATTTGTATTTTGTAAACGATTTTCGAATAGTTATATCATTTTTTATAAAAACAATTAATCAAATACGGGCGCGTGTGATGCACGCGCCCCTTATATCCTATGTTCCATCTTTTTCTCCCATTTCCCATTTTCCCATTCCCCTTTCCAAAAACCCTAGCCGCCCTTCTCCATTTCCCCAAAACCCTCTCCCCATCCCCGGTGCCGCACCCTTCCCCTTCCCATTCCCTTCATCTTCTTCCTTCTTCTCCATTCCCCCCCCCCCTAAAAAAAAAACTCTTTCCCAAACCCCGCTCCCCCTGTTCCCAATCTTCTCCATTTCTCGATTCCCTTTCCCTTTTCCCCATTCCCTTTCAACTGATATTAGGAGAAAACCCTAATCCTTCTATATAATGGGTATTCTTCGCACTTGAAGAAACAAAGATGGAGACACAGAAGAAAAAAGAGGAGGAAAACAGAGAGAAAACCATCTTGAAAAACAGAGCAATAACACTAACCCCCCCCCCACTTCAATACCTAAGCTAATTTCGGAAAGCCCGTATAACTTCGAAGTCAAAATTGTTGAAATTAAAAAGGATATAGACGACTCTTTGGTGGTAAAGAAACTCCCTCAAGTTCGTCGTCCCAGTATCGCTGCCCCGAAAAAGGCAAAACACTCGTTTCATTTATCTCAGTTTCGATGTTGTGCAAAACTGGAAGTGAATGAGTTTTACGTAGTTGTTTTACGCCTGTCTGAGCAGAAATATAATACTGTGACAAGTCGATGTTGTGGTGATGACGTTAGGAGTTCTTCCAGTTGGCTGCTTTCGAATTTTGTTTAGCTAATGATGTTTGAAAATGATTAGCCATCACTGTGTTTCTGTGTGTTAGACGTTAAGGATTTGATTTGAGCTGCAGTAATTTCAAAATATATGATATTATGAAGAAAATGCTCCTGTTCTGATAAATGTTTTGCTCATTGTTGCTGTCATTTGAAAGCATGATCTTAAATCGCCAAGATGGTGCTATAACAGTATTAGCCCCTTTGTTTTAAGATTTAAGTGTTTCAACCTCATCTCTGCCCCAATCTTGTGTCAAAAAAGATGAATTTGTCTTGTCTAATCATGTAGCTTCGACTTGGCTATTCTGATTTTTTTAAGGTTTAAATGACAGTCGTTTTAAATTTTATACAACTAATCAAGATAACTGGTAAAAACTGAATGTTGCGAGTCTGTGCAATCAGCCTATGATGTTTTCTTTTGAAGTGTTACTGCTGCTGTGATAAAGTTTTAGTCTGTCTATCCATTTTTATCTGAATTTTCTGAGTCTTGAGTTGCTACTGGTTTCCTGGATCTTTTCTGTTTCATAGCTAAAATGAAAAAAATTGAATATATTCAAGTCATGGTTCAGATTTCTTTTGAGCAGGCCAAATGCTCGTTTTCATTAATAGAATTTGTAATTTGATTCACTCATTGGAGTTGAAATCCAGTTGGGTATATCTGCATGTATGTTTGGCTATTGTCACTAGCGAATTTAAGAAGTTCTTGTTTGTTTTGCTATTTGAAGATGAATCTAAAAACCAATAAACTGAGTTTAAGAGGTCTTTGCCTTATTAATCTTCCATAGCATGAACTACTGTTGCTTGGATAATGCATATACCCCTCTAGTTTTTTCTGTGGTTAACTTCTTCATTTAGCTTTCTATATCTAATTGTATCTCCATCATTGGATGCGAATTATGTGATAAATCAGTGGGTTGAGGTATTGATGTTGCTGCTATTGACTATATGTTGGCTTTCGGTTATGTTAAGTTCCAGATTGCACAATTTTTATCTCCGTTCAAAGTACTAATTTTTTTCTTTTTTTTTTTGTATTGTATGAACCTTGGTTGGGAGTCTGTTGAGACTCCTCCAATCTTCCCTGCATTCCATTGGGCCATGGAGGCCCAAACTTTCCCTCATCGAGTCAGCCTAATACATAGGAAAGGGAGCCATGACAAGCCTCTCGGATGCTGATATAAAGCTGAAAATACTGATATACAGTGTATATACACTAAGTATATATGACAGAAAATGGGCCAAGCCCAAGGAGCAGCAACTGGAAATTCTAATGGGCTTAGCAGGCCCAAACATGTAGAAATAGGACAGATATGAAGAATTGGGCTTGTCAAGCCCTATATTATTTATTTTCTTGTTTATTCTATATTTATCTTGCTTGCGATATTCGTCTAACTCTAATATTTCTATTTGGTTTCAATCTAATTAAAATCCCCAACATGTTAAAGCCATTTTATACTATCCTTTATTTAATTCTATTTTGAAAGTGTTTTAAATAAATAAAAAGGGAAAAAATAATATGATTTTATCCTTTTAGTTCAATTTTCAAACATAGTCCAATCCCTTTCGAATTTAGTCAATTGTTTTCAATTTGGTCAAGTCTAGTCAAGTCTTTCAAAATTAATCAATTTTAAAATCAGTCAACCTTTTTCAAGTCAAATCAAAAGTTAGTCAAATTTTTTAATCATCGGATAACCGCATTTAGCGGCCATTTCAAATGCGTAAAATCTTGTTGAAGTGGAAATGTGAACCTGAAACTTTTCTCTGAATTTTGAAAAAATTTTCTGTTAGGTCTTTTAAAATATTTATTGGTTTCCTAATTATCCTTAAAAATTAGATGACGACTCTGTTTTTCTTTTGAATTTCGAGAATTGGTTTCACTTAAATTAATTGAGTTGAAATCGATTTTTGATTTTTGAATTTTTCTTTTCAAAATAAAAGCCATTTTTTGGTATAACAGAAATGGCGACACTGATGGAGAACTTAATGAGGTTCTAACCATTAGATTATTTTGTTTGACTAATTATTTGATTTGTTATATTTCCTTATGTGCTTTATTTGTTTAAATTTAATATTAAAATTATCATTTGCATCTTCATGACATTTTATTTTTTATTTTTTCGTATTTGGAAAGATGGTATGTGATCCCGCAGCCGGATTTTCAAATATGTAACCTTTTCGGAATATGTGACAATTAACAGCATTCGTGCAGTGGTTGTCATGAACTTCCAGCTCAGATTGTCCGCCTGGGTACCCTATCCAGTCAAAACCCACTATTAAACACCTAGGATAGAGCAAAACCAAAATCCCTACGATCTAAGCATTGGCCTAAGACGACCCAGCACGTCAGGCGTGTTGGGCCCATTAAAAAGACCACCTTGAGTCCAAAGTGGCCTTCGGCCCCAATGGACGATCATGCTTGGGTGTTTATATTTGAAGGGTGTA
>JAABOM020058677.1:0-13639 GCA_011800125.2 Solanum clarkiae
TTTTTAATACATAATATAATTTTTTTAAATATAATATATCTAGATAATAAATAAATATCAAATTAAGTAGCTGGTTTATATACTATTCATTTGTTCAATAAAATTAGTTTTAGACCTTTTTAGGTGTTTTTAATGATCAGAAGTAGTGACAAAGACGTGTACCAAATAAAAGTACTAACGTGGGGTTCACAGGACAGCCCAAAGTATACGGAGAACTCTTTTCTTTTCAACAGTACACAAGTTGTAGTGTACGGCTTCACTGTCACCAAAATTCTAATTATATTATTATCACTCACTAATCACACATTATTACCTAAAACCACAACCCTACAAACAAATCATTACTAAGTTATTTTATACTACAATATTTTCTTGATTAAAATAATAATACACTTTGTTTTGGCATTTTCTCACCTAATGCAACTAACCACATGAATTGGGTGAAAAGCTAGATTGGTATTGAGGTTTCAATTAATTTAGATCTATATTATTACGTGAAATTCGTAGTAGATTTAGATTTTTTATTGAGGAAGTTTGAAAAATAAAAGTATAGTATTTGAAATTTAGGCTTGGACCTTGAGGTGAAATCTAAATCCCTTGAATATTAAGTCATAGTGACGGATTCAAGACTCAAAAGTTACAAGTACTCACAATAGCGTGCGTAGAATTTCTCATAAGGAGTGTCATTATGTAAAATAATAAAAAACAAATAAAATAATGTGAAATCATATTTTTTTAGAAAAAGAATTAAATATAAATAAATAAATTCACGTTCACCACTATACCTTTTTTAAAAATAAATTTATTTTAAAGAAAATTATAAAAAACAATCAAGTGGTATTTTTTTTTTTAAAAATGTATTTAAAATATCCTCTGTAAAATACTCCTTCGATCTTATTTATGCGACACTCTTTCTTTCTTGGTCAGTTAAAAAAAGAATGTCACTTTTCTTTATTTGACAATTATTTAAAGGCACAATTCCTTTTTTACCCTTGCTGATCCCACTAAATTTAAAAGATACCTTTATTGTTTAAATAAAAATCAATTACACCTATATTTTTAAAATTTTCTATAAAGCTTTGTTGCAGCTTTTTATTGTTCCAATAATTACTACTCTATTCTTTTTCTCCACTTCCATTTCTTGTCTCAGCATTTGATAGTCTTAATTTATAAATTTTTCATTTTCCACAATTCCTTTTTTATGGTATCTCAAATTTCACCAAGAAAAAAAAAGCACCGTCCTTATATCTATATCTTTTTTTTCACTTAAACTTTGAAAGTTTTACTAAGCAAAGTGGAGTAATGATTTTAATCAAAAATACTTTTACATTAATTTGAGAATTAGCTTAAATTACTATTTAAGAAAAATTTAAAATCTCTAATTCAAGTTACACATAGCTATAAGTTTGGTAACATAACATTACTCTCAAATTAAAATTTTTTGTTCATTTTAAATTTAAATTAATGAGAAGGCACTCCCAAAAATATGATGGCAATCCAACAAATAATTTACAATGCTTATAATACATCAAAATACATAGTTTTTGTGGGAGATGTAGAGAGAACGCACAAGCACGAAAACGCAAGAATCTTTGTTTCAAAACATTTGTAACTAATGTCCATAAGTAGAAAAATTACATAATGATAACCATGGATATACACAATAGTACCCAAAATGCTTAACGAGATATCTTCCAACTTTCATATACTCCATTAATTGAGCACAAAAATTACATCATGATCAAGATGTACATAGACAAAAACACTATTCCTACCATAATTACAAGTTCAATATGTTAAACTTGCTATGTTCCTACAAAAATACATTTCAAAATAGATAACTTTGCCATATTAGTTACCCATATCATTGTTGAAGTAGAGCTGAAGCTTGATTGACAATATCAATATCACAACAAAGTTGGAGAGGAAGATTGCCTTGTCTTTCTAGTCCATTTTTGTTCAAATGAGGCACTTTGTAGTTATTGCCACCTTTATCTTTCATCACCTCAATCATACATTGCTCAACTTTCATTTCATCAAAAGATTTTTCCACTAATTCATCAATATTTGAAGAGATTGGATTGCTCTACAAAAATCAAGGTCCAACACATTTAAATCAGGTGGTTGAAAACATAGTCTAATGTCGAATCCATCTTGTTGGGCAGCTTCAACAAATTCCAAATCATTGACACCAAGCGTTATCTTGTTGGATGAAGATAGAAATATTTGAATCTGAAGCTGGCCATTTTGATCTAATGGCAGGGACAACTTTCTTAATCAAGCAAGCTCTAGTGATATCTTTAGTTACTGATAGAATGGGTTTTGTTTCAAGAGTTCCCTTTTTGCTATTCCGCTTAGCCAGTTCTTTAACTACAAATGGAATAATACCAATTTTTTCAGAAAATAGCTCAATTCCATTGACGTGCAACAACAGCCATAAACATAACTTTCGGAATAAAATTTTTACTTTTACAAGAGCGATATGGATCAGGCTCATGTTCTTCAGCAAGCAGATAGTACCTTTCACTTTTTTTTGACAAAAAAACCATTTTTCGTCAATATTAGCATAATTAAACATATTCATAAACCTGGGATTTATGTGAATTGTACTCCGATCAATCATTGAAATATAGAATTGAAGTCATACCTTGTTATTTTCTTCGATTAACTGAGGCTTAATGGAATTAGTATGTGTCTGAATAGTGCCATTTTTTACACTCCGAAAGACAGTTGATTTTGCCATGTTCATCGCAAAAGTAAAAATATGATTTGGCGCCAAAAAATCTAAAGAAAATTTGGCGCCATAAAATCAGAATGTAAATTGAAAATTAAGAAGACTTTTGTGAAGATTTTCATGGAGTTTAACTTCATCCTTTAAAAGAAAGATTTTTCTCAGAGAAAGAGAAATAATGATCTGGGAAAGAGAAAGAAAGAGAGTGATTTGGAGAAGAGAAAAGATGGAAACATATAACTCTTTCTTTTCATTACTTTCAATACATTTATGAGGAGAGAGTAAAATCTGTACACATTTTTTCTAAAATTGAAATTTGTGTTTTCCTATTTTTAAATTTTATAAGATTATAGGAGTACTTAGTTTTTACGAGGGCAATTAGGTAAACATATCAAAGTCTTCCCTTATTTTTTAAATTCCTTGATCGGTCAAACGGTGCCACATAAATTGAGACAGAGAGAGTAATAATATTCGTAAACATTTATAAACATATGAGATGGTGAATGGAGAACTTCAAATGTAACTTAAAAACTAAAATGTATAAAAAATAACAACGTCTAGATTTGAAAACACAATCTTGACCATGAAACTATCATACAAGACTAAGTTTAGAGTATTTTTTTGTCAAGGATTCTCACTTTATTAAATGTATCCTTTGTATATTTTTTTGCCTTTAATTTTATACATATATATTTAATAAATTTTTCAAATGAAATTGTGTCACGTTACATCCCTTGGCCCTTCTTAGATTCGCCTTGATGCTCAGATCGATACTTGCCAAGAAGAATTTCCTTCTAAAAGCTTACTTTTAATAATTTAGTTAGTAAATGAATTAACAAAATACTAATAATAAAAATAGAACATTGGAGGAACAATAAATTAAGAATACAAAAAGGTAAATAAATAGCAACAAAAAGATAAGAAAAGGAAGAATAAAAATATCATAAAAAACTGCAGGGTACCTTCTTTAATTAAAAAAAGGGCAAAAAATGGATTGTTTTCACTAAGATTTGAACCCTCACGCTCAAAAGGGTCAGCACGCTCTTTCAATTCAATCTGAGAACCAAAGGACCTACAAGAGCTTTTGTTCAATGGGTGCTCAAGCAAACATTATGTCACGATTCAAACTAGGGTCTAGATATGACATCATGTATGGGGACCCCGAAGGAACCCCAAGCAAGCCTCTTAACATATCATTACACATCCTTGATCGCGGAAGCAATTAAAGAACAATAAAAGAATAGAAATAAGAGTACAGAGACTAAGGGAAACCTTCATTTCATAAAAACATCAAGAGAGTTAAACAAAGTCAAGCTTATAGCATCATCACATACTTGTCCAACAACACCTATAAATATAGAACTTAGCGGGGGCCAAGAGAAGCAACCGAGCTCACCCTTATACTAATGACAATAGGTAATCCAATTATACAAGATGTAGTCTAAACATAAGCATGAGAGAAGATAGATATTGTCCCCGGCCGTGATGACTCAACAAAAGCTAACTTGAACAATCCGTTTAGCCACGAGGAGGAGAATTAATAGGAGCTCCGGTTCCAATACGGTGATATCATGTAGGCATAAAGTATGTGCCAGTATATTTTGAATGTACTAAGTATGTAGGATGCAATACAACAAGTGATAGACATCATAGTCAAAATGCATAAGTATAAGCAATGAATAGCATAATAACAATATGACATGTATGAATGATGCTTGAAGTAAAACATTCTTACAATCCAATCAACTTGTATAGACCATAATACATAAGTGTGGAAAGAGACCTCAACCGACATAGATATAAGACCAAGCGAGCTACAACTTGGAATCCCGATGATTACCCCTCATCGGTAAAGAGGTGTCTTACTTGACAAGGTAAACCATACTCCACCTTATGAGGTCCCGCCCATTTCAGATGAAGTAACCTTCCTTACGGGGTCCCACCCTATTTCGAAAAGGATTTATGACCATACTTCACCTTACGGGGACCCGCCCCATTTCGGATGAAGCAACCCTCCTTATGGGGTCCTGCCTCATTTCGGAAAGGATTTTAAGAGAAAGTGTACTAAATGGATCCACTAGTATTGCAAGGGTATAATATAATCCTATGGTGGCACATAGTTCTAGGAAAGAGAGCACTCCTTCAATCCATCGGTGCTAAATCTAATCCCACGGAATATATAAGATAATCGTAGCTTTAATAATTAGTAAGAAGTATAGTAACATAACACGAGTAGCTCTAAAATATCCTTGAACTCTAATGGCGAGTCCAACTTCAAACATAAGAATAGTTCATCATCAAACAATACCTTTGCATCAACATCAACATTAAAGGGCTCACAAGCGGTGAAATCTTTAAGAAAGGGCTTAAACTCGGCTTTACAACATCATTAATATTTTCATGTATTAAACATATCTTTAAAAAGCCCAAAATCATCATAAAGTCACTTGAATCATAAATCAACCAATGGATCATGAAAACTTAAAGAATCTTTGAAACGACATTTTATCAAACACTTGATAGGGTATAATGCTAGTTTAAAATAATGCAAGAAGCATCAATGTAAAATCACTCACCAACACTTGATAATACATCATGCAAGTTGCATCAAAACCCTTCATCAATCTCAAGATAGATCAAAGATTCATAGTCCAAAACATGCTTAAACAGCCACACTTTTATGAAACCTCAACATAGTTCATAGTCAAATTCATAATAAGTAATACCCACAACTAAATCAACTTAAAATTATGCAATTTTAGGTAAAAAGGAAGGTTGAGCTTCATGGGTAAAAGGCACCCATAAATGAAACCCACATACCTTGACTTTGGAGGTTTTTTTGAAGAAGATTTAAAATGGAGACTTGAAGCTTGAATGAAATTCTCAGATTCAGAAAGAGATTGGGACACTTGAATCTTGAGAAGGTCTTGGGGATTGACTTGCCTTCCTTGAATTCCAACAAGATTTCTTAAAAACCGTGAGAATGGATGGAGAATTTGATAAAGATTAGAGAGAAATTGAGAGGGTTTTGGTTGGTTTTTAGGGCTCAAAATGACTTGACAATGATTATTACCCAATTGCCCTGGAGTAAAAAGAACAATTTTTGAAAATTTTTGAACTAGTCGCGAACCTATCGCAGACAGCTACAGTTTTTGTGAAGTTTCACCAAAAATTAGTTTTCTTGGCACGAACAAAGTATACCTCGTAGGTACTCATTTTCCAACACAATTTTGCCCTCTGAACAAGAATATGGGTAGATTTGTGAAATTCTACATGGATTTTGAGATATTGAAATAAATACATCATAAGGTCTTTTCGAGCTATGTGGAGGGATGTTTACATATCCTCAATTTAAGATATAAGGAAATTACGATTATGGGGGCATTCCTAGGCAAGTGTAGGACGTTTCAATATCTCCCCCTTGGGAACATTCGTCCCTGAATGTCAAAGAAATGCACATAAGAAGAGTAATCATGAAAAAATCAGCCCCAACAAGAATGCAACAATGCACTTAAACACCATTTTCAAAATCTCAACACAAGTTTAAAATCACAATGAACTTGTCAACACAAACATGAATGCATGCAAATGATATATGGGCTGAAACATAAGACTTAGAATCATAAAAAGGACTTGAAATGTTATCATAAGCTGGATTAGAATGAAAGAAATACAGATAGTGCTCCTCCATGCCCGCTCCACTTCTCGAGAGACACCTTTGACTTCAAGATTCTCCTAAAAGGCCTTGACGAACACCACATCCTTATTAATCAACTTTTCCATCCTTCCATCTAATACCTTCACCAGGACCCTTCCCTAAGTCAACTTATCCTCCACACACCCACAACTTCAAAGATTTCTATAGCTCTAGAGTCACCAACACATCCTCTCAATCTAGAAGTATGAAGAACCGGATGAACCATAACCATATCCCTAGGTAATTCCAATCTTTAAGCAACCTTATCAATCCTCCTCAATACTATAAGGACTCATAAATTGTGAACTTAATTCCTTCTTTCTCAAGTCATCAACACTAGGCACACATAACCCACCTTTGCACCTAAGGGCACCATCTCCCCCTTGGGAGAAAACTACCACATTCCAACGCTCACCAAAGTCTCCAATTCTAACAAGGAGGGATTAAGATCTTGCTTTGCTTCTACCTCATCAACCAAGGAAGATCTTTGAACTACCAACAAACACAATACCATCGTAGTCAACCTCTTCCAACCTAACCCTCAACCTAGCTAACCGGTAGACCTACCTAGTCACCTCCATGCTACCCCCATCAATATGAACTAGGCTACCCATGGACGCCCTACTCGAAGCACCGACCACAACACTAGTCGTACCGAGATGGTAATGCACACTCATATCCTAATCCTTAAGAATTTCTAACCACATCTTATGTCTCAAACCAAGATCCTTTGGGTGAACACATATTGGAGATCTTGTGATTGGTAAACACATCAATATGCACCCCATATGAACGATGATATCAAACTTTTGATGCAAATACCAGGGCGGCCAACTCAAGGTCATAGACAGAATAATCCTTCTCGTGCATCTCAAATTATTTAAAAGTATAGGCTTCCACCTAACCATCTTGCATCAACACACAACCCAAACCAATCTGAGAGACATCACAATATACAACAAACCCTTCCAACCCATCTGGTAAAGACAAGATAGGAGGGGAGATAAACATATAGTTCAAGGCTTGGAAACTCCTTTTACACTTATCGGTCTACACAAAGTTAGCCTTCTTTGAGTCAACTTAGCCGTGGGAGAAGCAATAGAAGGGATCCCATTCACCAACCTCCAGTAGTAACCCGCTAAGCCCAAGAAACTTCTAATGTTCATGGGAGTGAAAGGTCTAGGCCAATTTCTAATCATATACATCTCCTTAGGATCCACCTTAATACAACCCTAGACACCACATGACCTAGAAAGGTAACCTCCTTCAACTAAAATCCACACTTCACATACTTAGCATACAACTTCTCTTACCCCAAGATTTGCAACACTACCCCCAAATGGTTCATAAGCATAAATCAATACTCTATCACTAGAGACCACCACAAACATAACAGGATAGGGACTAAAGACCCTATTCATGAGACCTATAGACATGATCGGTGCATAAATCAAACCTAAAGGCACTACCCCAAATTCAAAGTATCAGGAAGGACTTTCACTAACCCATTGATCACCAAAATCAACTCAATAGAAAATAACTTAGGTTCAACACCCCTAACTCTTGCAAGATGATACATGCAACCCTTAGAGATCAATTGTACCTTAAGACAAGAAACAAACTTACCCCTTCACAACCACATTACAAGCCCCCACTTAAAGACGAGTTTATTAAGGAATTGGAATCTAACTCTAAGGGCCCTACAATCAAAGGAGACACAACATGCAAGCAACTAATCCATCCCAAGTATAATATCAAAATCCACCATATCAAATTCAATAAGTCACAAGGCAACACCTAATGCAATACGAACATGGAACAATGCCTATGAACTTTCTAGCAACAATAGACTCAACCAAGGGGTAGACACCAAAGGTTTACATAACAACTCAGGACACAGAAGAAGCCCACTAGCAAACAAAAAAAATAATGAAAGGAATAGTGCAACTCGGATCCATCAAAATCAAAACCTTCAACTTACCTTCCTTAGCCTTCCTCTTAGAAGCGACATGATCAACTAGAACAGCAAAGAACATTTGTTAGACGGAATAGCCTTATGTCACTTCTAAAGCATGACATAGACTATGAAGAAGGGAAACATTTTCTGAAATGCCTCATAGCCTCTGATGCATAGTTGTAGCGCACTTCACAACCATGAATAAGACTCTAATCAATGTGGTGTGTTGGATGCAGAGGACCATTAAAAACCTAGTGCTCTAATACCAAATTTTTCATGACCCAAACTAGGTCCTAGATGTGACATGATGCATGGGGACCCCAAAGGAACCCCAAGCAAGCCTCTTAGCATATCATTATATATCCTTGGTCGCGGAAGCAATTAAAGAACAATAAAAGAATAGAAATAAGGGTATAGGGACTAAGGAAACCTTCATTTCATAAAAAAATCAAGACAGTTAAAGAAACTCAAGCTTATAGCGTCATCATATACTTGTCCAACAACACCTCTAAATATAAAACTTAGCGGGGGCCAAGACAAGCAATCAGGCTCATCCTCATACTAATGACAATAAGTAATCCAATTACACGAGATATAGTCTAAACATAACCATGAGAGAAAATAGATGTTGCTCCCAGACATGAGGACTCACCAAAAGCTAACTTGAACAATCCGTCTAACCACGAGGAGGAGAATCGATAGGAGCTCCGGTTCCTATATGGTGATATCATGTAGGCATAGAGTATGCGTTAGTACGTTTGAATATACTAAGTATGTAGGATGCAATGCAACAAGTGATGGGCATCACAGTTAAAATGCATAAGAATAAGCAATGAATAACATAATAGCAATATGACATGTACGAATGATGTTTGAAGTAAAACATGCTTACAATCCAATCAACTTGTATAGATCATAATACATAAGTGTGAGAAGAAACCTCAGCTGACATAGATATAAGTCCAAGCGAGCTACAACTTAGAATTCCAATGATTACCCCTCACTGGTAAAGAGGTGGTCTACTTGCCAAGGTAAATCATACTTCACCTTATGGGGTACCGCCCCCTTTATAACGAAGTAAGCTTCCTTATAGGGTCCCACCCTATTTTAAAATTTATTTATGACCATATTTCACCTTATGGGGACCCACCCCATTTCGGATGAAGCAACCCTCCTTACGGAATCCCACCCCATTTTGGAAAGGATTTTAAGAGAAAGTGTACTAAATGGATCCACTAGTATTGCAAGGGTATAAAATAGTCCTATGGTGGCACATAGTTCTAGGCAAGAGAGCACTCCCTCAATCCATCGGTGCTAAATCTAATCCAACGAAATATATAAGATAATCGTAGCTTTAGTAATTAGTAAGAAGTATAGCAACATGACACGAGTAGCTCTAAAACATTACTGACCTCTAATGGTGAGCCTAACTTTAAACATAAGAATAGTTCATTATCAAACATTACCTTTGCATCAAGATCAACATTAAAGGTGAAACGACCACAACAAGTGCCCGAAAATGTGCCTCAAAAGTCTTCAGAATTAAAATTTCCATATATCTCAAAAAATTTGTGCATGAAATCATAAATTCGACTTCACATTCTTATTCAAGGGGTCAAAATTAGGGGGAAAAGGGTCTAACTCCGATTCTAGAGCAATCATATCAAAATTCAAAATTCCTAAAATGCAATTTCTAGAAAGCAAAGTATGCCACTTCCGCGGAGTGCAAATGTATATTTTGGTGACTGTTTTTTTTTCAACTCGGTCCAAGACTTTTAAGTCTTGGGCCTACATGTTCCCATTCACTAAAATACCTATACTTAGCCATATCTCACCCTCACATCATCCAAAACATTCCCCAATATTTACTCAAATACTTAGCCAAAATTTTCACTCCTAAATTCAAGTCTCAAAGCCTCATCTAGAACTAAGGATTTTTTTCATGATTCAAGTCTCTATCTCAATCTTCATCAAGAGTTTCTCTAAAGCTAAGGTATGTGGGTTTCTTTCATGGGTTCCTTTCACCCATGACACCCAAGCTTCCTCTTACTCTATTTTGCATGATTTAAAGTTGATTTAAAGTTGGATCTATCTTATTATGAAAATCACTGCACACTAAGTTGAAGCTCATGAAATTGTGACTGTTTTGCTATATTTTGAGTTATGAAACCAAGATCTCTTGTAAGATTTCATGAAGAGTTTTGATGTATATTGCTTGAGGGTGCTACAGGGTGTTAATTCATGGTTTTATAATGGATTTTCTTGCATAATTTACTTTTAAATTACATGGTTTCACACTAGCACTACACACCTGCCAAGTGTTTAATAAAATATCCTGTTACGATTTCTCGAGGAATTGAAGACTCAATGCATATCTTATGTTATGAATGATGTTATGATGATGAAGAAGAGTATGTATATGATAATTATGATGATGATAGAAGGAAAGTATGTATATGGCATTTCTCTATATTGTCTTGAATTTACCATAGCCAATTGAGGGGTATGTCTCATTCACCATGGGAGGCAGGGTGTGACCATCCTCTAACCTTTCAAGGGGTTTGTACCTTGGCACCATGGGAGGTAGGGTATGACCATCCTCTAACCTATCAAGGGGTTTATACCTTAGCACCATGAGAGGTAGGGTGTGACCATTCTCCAACCTATTAAGGGGTTTATATCTTGGTAACCTATTGAGGGGTTTGTACCTCAATCACCATGAGTGGTAGAGTGCAACAATCCACCATAGTATGGTCCATTTTCACCCTTGTATTATGATAAATGAAGCATGTGTTTACTACAAGCATCACTCATGCACGTCATCTTGTTATATGCTAGTTAATTGCCTAAATTATGCATACCGAGTATGTCACTTATCTCTTGTTGCATTACATCCTACATATGTAGTACATTCAAATATACTAACGCATACTCTTGCCTATACGATATCACCATGAAGGAACTAGTGCACAAGTTGATCCTCCTCCTCCTCTATGTGGCTATTCGATACTACTCAAGCTAGTAGGTGAGTCCTCCACTTCAAGGACCTTAGTCTAAGTTTCTCTTATTATGGATTCAGAAACTCTTCTTTATTCTTTACTTTATCTATGAGGGTAAGCTCGGTTGCTTTGTATTGGCCCCCGCTCTTATCTATGTAATAGAGGTATTGTTGGACATGCTGTGTATTTATGCTATGAGCTTTGACTCTATCGACTCTTGTTGTTCATGATATGAAAGTGTTCCCTTAGCCCTAATTGTCCCCAATTTGTTATTTCTTGTTGTATTCTATTGCTTTTGCGACCAAGGATGTGTAATGATATGCTACAAGGCTTGTTTGGAGTTCCTTCGGGTTTCCCATTCGCCGATTACGTCTATGCCCTAGGTTTGGGTCATGACAAAGGTGGTATCAGAGCACTAGGTTGTTAGATCCTTAGAGTCCAACACGCCGCGTTGATTAGAGTCTTATTCATGGTTGTGTTATGCACCATAACTATGAGTAGGAAGCTAAGAGATATTCTTGGAAATGTTTTCCTTCTTCATGTTCTAAGTCATACTATAGAGTTGAAGTAAGCTTTTCCCCTAATGATTGTCCTTTGCTATGCTAGATCATTCCTAATATGAGGTGAAGACAAGCCTGCATGCCCTAGGAGCAACCAACCAATGGGGAGCTTAGGAATACTCTCACCTTGCTTGCACAAGTTGTAGCTAATCAAGCCAATCAAGGGGCCTAAGCCCCTCATGCTCCTACACCGGCTTCTAGGGTAAGAGACTTCGTGAGAATGAATCCTCCGGTGTTCTATAGGTCAAAGATGGATGAATATTCATAAGAACTTATTGATGAGGTCTACAAGATTTTAACTATCATGGGTGTTGGGCCGAATGAGAAGGTGGAGTTGGCGACATACCAACTCAAAAGGGTAGCCCAAATATGGTATCACCAATGGAAGAGGGAGAAGGAAAATGTTAATATAGTGCTTTGGGAGGAGTTTAAGGTGGCCTTCCTTAATCAATTCTTCCCTCTTGAACTTAGGGAAGCTAAGTTAATGGAATTTATGAATTTAAGACAAGGGCCCATGAGTGTGAGGGAGTATGCTCTCAAGTTCAACCAACTTTCAAAGTATGCTCCTTATTTGGTGGCCGATCCTAGATCTAGGATGAATAAGTTTATGATGGGGGTCTCTGATTTAGTAAGTGAAGAATGTCGGTTCGCCATGCTAATTAATGATATGAATTTGTCTCGGTTGATGACCTATGCTGAGCAAATAGAGGAGGAAAAATTGAGGAGGAGAGTAAGTCATGAGGCTAAGATAGCCCGTTTTAAGGGTAAGTTTCAAAGGGGTGGCCGGTCCTACCATGGCCAAGGGTCTTCTCATGCTTGCAAGGTGGGATTTGCTAATAATGTCCCAAGTCTCAAGGTGTTGATGGTATGACTCCTATTGTTGGATGTCCAAAGTGTGGTAGGGATCATAGTGTCCCATGTTTGAAGGACAATAATGCTTGTTTTAGTTGTGGGGAGATGGGTCACAAAAATTTTAAATGCCCTCGGTATCGCAGCAAGGTAAGGAGGTGCGTCCATAAGGTGCTAATACAGTTCTATTAGGGAGATGTGGCCGACAAGATGTGCCCCAAGGCACAATCGATTTTATGCTTTGCATGGGAGGCAAGTGGTTAATGAGATGCTCGACATTATTATCGGTATGTTGAAAATCTTTGACTTTGATGTATATGCATTGATTGATTCGAATGCCACTCTTTTTTTTGTCACCCCCTTTGTTGACAAAAAATTTCATGTTGACCTCGAGTTGTTGCATGAGTCATATGAAGTGTCTACTCCTATTGGTGTATCCATTATCGCTAGAAAAGTCTATAGAAGTTGTCCTGTTTGCATTTTACATAAAATCTTGCCTTGTGATCTTGTTGAGTTAGACATGGTTTATTTTGATGTTATTCTTGGGATGGATTGGTTGCATGCCTACTATGATTCTATTGATTGTAGAGCCTGTATGGTCAAATTCCAATTTCCAAATGAACCTATCCTTGAGTGGAGAAGTCAGGATGTGGTGTCAAGGGTAGATTCATCTCTTGCATTAAAGCCTATAAGTTGATCTCTAAGGGGTGTCTTTACCATCTTGTAAGGGTAAGGGATGTGGAACCTAACATCCTTCCCATAGAGTCGGTTTTGGTTGTAAATGAGTTTCTTGATGTCTCCCCAAATGACCTTCTCGGTGTCCCTCCCGAAAGGGAAGTAGACTTT
>JAABOM020058678.1:0-13636 GCA_011800125.2 Solanum clarkiae
AGAGAAATTTACACATTAGCTACGAAACTTTCACGTGACCATTTCTCCTCAATTTAAAATATTTATGGGGTCTAACAACATGGGAGTCGAATTCAAAAAAAAAATGCGGATATCCATAGCTGGACATGTGACCATGTCTTATTATTTTTTATTTTTTTTTTTAAAAAAGGTAGCTAATTGCTATTTTTAAATTAAAAATGACATTTAAAAATTAAAATTTTGTCTGATCATTAATACAAATTAAAATTGTAGTAAATTTTGACTTTTTATGATTCGTAATTAATAGAATGAGAATAATTTTTTGTTGTTTTTCAAATTCTTGAAGACTGTTGAATATTGAAATTCTACAGTCAAACGTATTTTTGAATTTCAACTTTGAAGAAAATAAAAAAATTTCATGGTCAAATGCGCTCCAAGATTCACCTAAGATTGCACTAAATTTATAAAGGTAAAATCAGATCTATATATCTAGTTAGTGACGTTAGTAATTAAATTTTGCAGCCTACATAAAGCTAGCTATACTTTTCATTTTGAAACATCACAAATTCCAAAATTTTCCCTTTTTTCCCTTCATCTCATGGATTTAGACATGAGCACAGAAGAAAGTTTGTTTCCCCTACACAGACACTGATCATTGCAATGATATATCAATCACTAAGAGATAATAAAAGGATATTTGTCTAGAAGTAAAGATCCAAAAGTTTGACCATCCATAAGCAACTCATTATCGAACCACCAGAGTACGAACTAACATACACATTCTAAATAGCTCGGCAATATATACCGAAGGTAATTTAATTTACGATGTCCCAAACCCCTCAGATATAAGGTTAAACCATAGATCCACCAACAATTTGATGATGCACAACATCAATTTCATCCTAATCCTCCATCTCGAGCTGTCAAAAAGGATATGTAAAGAGAAGTAATGAGATAACATATTATTGATTATATGAACATGCCCACATTTTCCTACACTTCATATAATCAGTAATATGCTGTCTCATTACTTATCCTTGCATATTGTTATTGACAGCTTGAGATGGAGGATTGGGATGAAATTGATGCTGTGCAACATTAGATTGGCGGTGGATCTTTGGTTTAGCTTTATATTTTAGGGATTTGAGACATCGAAAATTAGATTATCTTCGGTATATATAGCCAAGCTATTTAGAATGTGTATGCTAGTTTGTACTCTAGTAGTTCGATAATGATTGCTTATGGATGATCAGAATTTTGATCTTTACATCTTGTCAATTATCCTTTTATTAGCTCTTGGTGTTTGAGATAATCTTGCTATGATCAGTTTCTCTGCAGGGAAACAAACTTTTCTTTGTGGTATCTATTATATATAAGGATAACTTTATTAGATCAATCTTATTATATATAAGTCATCTAAAATAATATGCAAATATTATTAAACTAGGTAATTTTACCCACGCTTTGTGCGGTGATGGATGACTCCTTAAATTTACAAATCATCTATTAAATTTATGAATAATCTAGTTCAATATTCTGATTTTAAAATATAATGAAATACACACACACACACACATATATAGATGTAATTTTCCTATATGTTCCCTTTATATATATATATATGTGTGTGTATATATATAATTTCCTACATGTTCCCTTTTTGGGGGCAGTGTCAAACCTTCCTTGTCTCAATTTATTTCTTCCAAAATTTTAAGTAATAAAGGTAGGCAAGTAAAGAGGCTTGTAAACACAATAAAAGAGAGAGGTTAAACAAAAAGATTCAAAGCATTTCTTCATTGATATAGACCAACATTATAAATGAAAGGCTTTATACTTCTTCAAAGTAATGAAAATATTATTGAGATTGTAGAAAAAGAAACCAACTTTGTCGCTATAGGTCATTAGCTTCTCTCTTTGTTTTTGTAATCATGAATAAAAGAAATACATGTTATACTTATCAACATTACACAAACTTTAACTTTGAATTCTCATCATCTTTAAATTTCTCTCATTAATTAATACTATCAGATAAAAAGATATGCCAAGTAAAACTTTTCAAGTGTTCAAAAGGTCCCAAACTTACTTAGGTTGGAGTAGTAATTCTAGTTGGGTTAAAGTATGTCTTAAAAGGAACAAGATTCATGTAGCAATAAGTAAAAAAATTCATCACATAAACCCTATTGTGAAATCTCAAATCAGATAGTAAAACGTGAATCAAAGAAGCAAAACAACAGCATATAATGCAACTTCTCTTAAATTTTGAAGAACATAATGAAATCAGGGTGAGAAAATAACACAAGCACTCACTCTTGTGAAAAGGAAGATAAATCTTAGTAACCAATAGCATAATAAAAAATAATCTAAAATTCATAACAACGGTAAATCGGAAGACAAATATAACGGAAGCTACAATCTCACTGATTAAAAAACTTTATCCTATATTACCCTATTATTTTGTACTTCTTTTTTCATTAATGTTCTTTAAGCCAAAGTTAGAAAAGTAAATTTAATCACGAAAAATAGTTTTTAAAAAAATCAAAGGATGCATATGCACATAAACAACTCAAAACAAGGAAGGAATTGACCTGTTTTTTAGTTACTTGGGCAGATTTTATAATTGAGAAAGAACCTAAAAGGAAAAAAGTTCTTTTTTGAACATACAAAAACTCTTCATCATAACTGATAATCAGCCTGAAGAAATTTTTCTTTTTCACACATGGAAACATTACTATCAAGACTCATCAGGGAAACACTCTTGAAAGATATTTGATCTAATTGAAAAAGATTATAAAATTCACCAAATATTTGAAGGTTGTAAGATTCAATCTCTCATATTTGTAAAATTTTTCTATAAATAATATTTGGTGCATCTAAGATTGCATAGTTAAAAAATAAGATAAGTAGATTCAAGAAATATGGTCAACAGGTATATATGAAGGAATCAATTTATTTACATAAGTTAGTACTTGAAGAGATACTTATGAACAATTTATATACAACGGAATGAGAAAAACACATAGTATTATTATTTCAAAGAAGAGCAAAGACTGGTTAAAACAATATCACATCCTTTTACACAAGTATTTCCATTTGTTGAACTCCTGATATTTCCATTTCCAGATATGGGAGGGTATCCCCATCCACACATATGACATAGGACGCTTTAAGTTGGTTGATGGAAAGTTTTCACAGTGAGTAATTAAAAGAGTGAAAAATTGGGGAAAAAAATTCTAATGCTGAAATCTGAGAGCGCCATTAAATGATCACCCCACTCTTAAAGGAAAGTTGCTTCTCAGACTTGAAAAATCTGTTCAGGTAATTAATCAAACAGTTGAATTGCATAGTTTTTCTTGCAAGTTTTAGCATTCTACAGTTATGAATTAGCCTCCCATAGTCTATGAAGTAGCAGGAATTGTAGTTTGCTACTCGAAATGAAAATCATAACCCAAACTTCAAAGCACACAATCAACATCGAATGAAAAGAAGGAAAAAGCGTCACTGTTTTTGGGGGGCCGGGAATGGGGTTGGGCTGTTCATTCTTGAGGAAGATTAAAGTGATAAAAGAATTTACCTGGTGAAGCATTTCAATGGGCTCTGATGGATAGAAGAGATTAAAGAATTTAGTATTGCCCTTAGAAGATGCCACATCACCCTTTAAACATGTAGAAAAATTAACTATTGGAATGGAGAACATCAATTTTGAGAATAAAGCATGTAATGTGAATGGCACATTATCTAAAAGGATCAATAGTGTAAAATTAAGACATTGCAGATTGAGAATAACTATTGTGTATCATTGAATTAACCACCAAGAGAATTGTCCCTAATCGAACTTCAATTCTCTGGGAAATGGAAGTTACTATCCCAAGAAGTGGAATGAATCGATTTTACTAGTAACAAAGTTTAATCCTCAATGCCCTGTATATATGGATCAAGGTGGAACATGTTAGAACTTTGAAACAATTTAAAGAATTAATTTCACTTTTAGACCTTTGCTTTTTTTGTTTAACTATAAAAAATTCTTGATCAACTTGCACGCAAAATTAATCATTGGTTTTCTTCTTTTTATTTTATATAAGACACAAGTATGGAAGGTGATCCCTGCAAAGTATTTTTTGGTATCTCTGGACAGAGCAGATGTTTGATGGTTTATCAACTCCAATTTATTTCCCTAAGGCTCGATGTTTAGTATATTTATAGCATGGTAGAATGCTTCTCCTTATTGCCCATTGTTAGCCCTCTAATCCTGACATAGTCTCTAATGTCAAGAAACTAAAAAAGTTTTTCTTTTGCTTAACTTTTGTATTTTACGCATCTACTTGATGCCACGTGCCAGGAAAAAAATATGTACTATTACTCCGCCAAAAAATTTCAAATAACCAAGTTAAAAAGAAGTTTATAAAGAAAATATCAAGAAATATATGATCTATGACCTACAACATATAGAAGTAGCACACTTACATTCTTGAGTTATTAGGGGATAATCTGAAGCACTAAAATTGATAAACCAGTCATATTTTGAACTTTCCTTCAGCATGTGAAAGACGCCTAAAGAAAGCCCTGAAGGTAAGAGATGCTGGGTAGAACAACAAATGACTAAGCATAAAAAATTAAAAGCGAAGTATGAAAATTAGATAATGTCTAAAGAGTACGAGTAGAAACAGATGCAGTGCATGAGTATTTGGTGTGACAATTGCAATGATTTAAAAGTGGTATATCTATGGTGTTTGGGTTATGATATTGATATATTGGTTATGTACTCAATGCTATGAGCTTGGTAGTGAAACTTTTTGTGTCTCAGAACATGAAAGAATTTGAAGTACATTCTGTAGATTACCTTTGTGATGGCTTCTTGTAGGACAGCTTATGCAGATTGAGGCATGGATGCCTCTATTTCAAGAAAAAGAATGTCACCATTAGAGTTAGCATATCTAAAAGCTTTGACATCTTGTTTTGCTTTTGTAGGAAAATGCTTTCTATTTACATGATGAGGATGATGACAACGATGATCCGATGACGATTTTAGTGATGATGATGAAGAGATGCAATTACCTTTTGATGGAGTGGATCTATATCATAACTCCACCAAAAAACTTCAAATAACCAAGTAAAAATAAGCTAATAAAGCGAATATAATGAAATATATGATCGACGATCCACAACACATAAAAGTAGGAAACTTACCATCTTGAGTCATAAGTGGATAATCTGAAGCACTAAGATTGATAAACCAGTCCCACTTTGAACTTTCCTTCAGTACATGAAAGACACTTGAAGAAAACCTCAAAAGTAAGAGATGATGGGAAGAACAACAAATGACTAAGCATAAAAAATTAGAAAGAGGCAGAGTATGCAAATTAGATAATGTCTAAAGAGTATGAGTAGAAAGTAATGTAGTGCATGGTATTTGGTGTAACAGTTGCAATGAATTTGAGTGAGAAACGGAAAGTAGCATACCTATGATTTTTGGGCTGTGATATATCAGTATGTTGGTTATGTTCTCAATGCCATGAGTTTGGTAATGAAATTGTTTGTGCCTCAGAACATTATAGGATTTGAAGTACATTCTATAGATTACTTTTGGATGACTTCTTGTAGGACATTTTATTACAGATTGAGGCTTGGATGCCTTTATTTTAAGATAAAGAACATTACCATTAGAATTAGCATGTCTAAAAGCTTTGACGTCTTGTTCTGCTTTTGTAGGCAAAGGCTTTCTGTTCACATGATGGGGATGATGACAACGACAACTCTAATGACGGTTTTAGAGATGATGATGAAGAGATGCAATCACCTCTTGATGGGGTGGACCTGTTTAGTTTTTTTTTTTGGGGGGGTGTTAGGCAGTTGGCTCACTTATTTCTTCTCTTCTATCTTGGACTGTCGGATCCAACTATCCATCGAGGTTCAAGAGCCTTACCTAGACATTGGACTTTCGTTATCAAGAGCGTTAGAGTTGTGATAGTTGAATGTCAACACGTAAAAAGGAGAGATGGTATAGTAATTTAGTTGCATCTTTTGGTGAAGTTCCGTTTAAGTAGATTTCATACTTGTTGGAGTAGGAGTCTAACTTAGATAAAATATTTTTTTTTAAAAAAAAAAATCAATGTTGGGCTGTGGTTGCACTACGTTACTGACTCCAACATCCTCTTTTTATATATATATATATATATAAGAAGATAGACAAAAAACCAAAATCGTGAGAAAAACTATATAATACATTTCAATAAAGTCAAGGTATAGGAAATATGAGAGAAAATAAATCCTAAAAAACCATAACAATATTGCAAAAGAAAGAGTGGCACCTGGGTCTATCAATGCATACACATAAAAATCAAACACTTTTAACATACCCATGACGACATCGGGTACCTCATCTACTCCTTGCCTACCTTGAAGAGCATAAAACCAGTTGTGCCTTGGGAAACCACCTTGTTGACCTCCTCTTCCCAAAGGAACCGCATTAGCACCCCGGTCTTGTGGATGGCTATCTCTACCCTTGTTGCGATTTCGTGGATAATCAATCAGTTTATTGCCTACTTCCCCATAACCAAAACAAGCATTGGTATCCCTCAAGCATGGACCACCATGACCCCTAACACACTTTGGACACATAACATTAGGCACCATACCACCATCATCTTAGGCCCTTGTGTAGTCATTGGCAAATCTTCTATTAGTAGTTTGAGAAGACCCTTAGCCTTGATGAAACTAACCACCCTTGTGATTTTGGAACTTACCATCAAAACGGGCCCTCTTAGTCTCATGACCCCTTCTCTTCCTTATATTCTCTCCTCTAATTGTTCAACATAATTCATCAAGCGGGACAAATCCATGTCACTAATCAGCATAGCAACCTAGCACTTCTCATTCACCATATCGGATACACCCATCACGAACTTGTTCATTCTAGACCTTGGGTCAGCAACCAAGTGAGGAGCACATTTTGAGAGTTGGTTGAACTTGAGGGCATACTCCCTCACACTCATGGATCCTTGCTTCAAATTCATAAGATCCATCATGTTGGCTTCCCAAAGCTCTGGAGGAAAGAACCAATTGAGGAAAGCCACATTAAGCTCCTCCCATAGAATCACATTATTGTTCCCCTTCTCCTCCTTCCATTGACTGTACTATATTTGAGCCACCCCCTTGACTTGGTAAGCCGCCAACTCCGCCTTCTCTCCTGACCTCACACCCATGATAGACAACACTTTGTATACCTCATCAATCAATTCTTGGGGGTCCTCATCCACTTTATACCCATTGAACTCCTGTGGGTTCATCCTTATAAAGTCTCTCACCTGAGATGTCGGAGTAGGATTATGAGCGTCTTGGGCCCCTTGATTGGCTTGATTAGCTACAACTTGAGCTAGCAAGGTGAGAGCATCCCGAAGCTATCCATGAGCCGGTTATTCTTCGGGAGTACAAACTCTTCTTCCTCTTGTGTTAGAAAAGATCTAAAAATGTCAAAGAACATTCCATAGAAGGAAAACCTTACCTTAGCTTTTATAGCATGACATAGAGTAAGAAAAAGGGAAACATTTCCTAAAACATCTCATAGCCTTTTACTCATAGTTGTGATGCATAATATAACCATGGATAAGACTCTAATCAACGTGGTGTGTTAGACGCTAAGGACCGTTAATAACCTTGTGCTCTGATACCAAGTTTGTCACGACCAAAGCCTAGGGCCTAGATGTGACACGGTGAATGGGAACCCGAAGTGAACTCAATCAAGCCTATTAACATATCATTATGCATCATTGGTTGTAGAAGCAATAGAACAACAATAAGAGATAGTAAAAGGGAAATACGGAGCTAGGGAACATCCTTCATATCACAAAATGTCAAAAGAGTCAAAGGGAGTCAAGCTTATAGCATCATTACATAAATTGTCCAACAATACCTCTAAATATAGAACATAGCGGGGGCCAAGACAAGCAACTGGGCTCATCCTCATAGTAAAACATACAATTAAGGAAAGAGAGTCTTCATACATAACATAAGATCAAAAATATTGTCCCCGAAATTGAGGACTCACTAACTTGCTTTGTAGAGAAATTATACTAGCCATGTGGAGGAGGTCAGACATGGTAACATGATGTAGGCATAGAGTATGTGTTAGTATATTTGAATGTACTAAGTATGTAGGATGCAATGCAACAATATATAGGCAACATAATCGAAATGCGTAATAGTGCAATAATAGAGCATATAGTAATGTGACATGCGTGAGTGGCTCTTGAAGCAAAACATGCTTAATTAGACATATTATATGTGACGGAAGACACCATCATCATAGATTAAGAAAACTTAATACTTGGAATCCAAGGTAGAACACCCCTTAGAAGTGATTGAGGTACCAACCCCTCAATTAGTTGACAGACATCACTACCCTCTGTCGGAAGTGATTGAGGTACCAACCTCTCAATTGGTTGATGGCTTACCACCCCCATCTGAGGTGATTAAGGTGTCAATCCTCAATTAGTTGACGAATATGACCACCCTCTGCCAGAAGTGATTAAGGTACCAACTCTTCAATTGGTTGATAGCTTACTACCCCGCCCCCTCCCCATTTGAGGTAATTGAGGCATCATCCCTCAATTGGCTATGTAAACTCACAACACGATAGATAGTTCTCATGAAATCAACACATATATACCATCATTTCATAATTATATAGTCATTTAACTCATATGTCATGCATTATGCCTTCAACAACTCAAGAAACATAATTCGGACATTTTATCAAACACTTGGCAGGTATGTTGTGCTAGTTTAAAACCATGCAATTCAAGAGTGAAATCATGCAAGAAAACTTAATATAAAATAACCCACCAACACTTGGAAATACCCTCATGCAATATACATCAAAACCTTTCATGAAATCTCAAGATAGGTCTAAGATTCATAGCTCAAAACATGCTTAAACAATCACACGTTTACGAAACTCCAACATAGTTCATAGTCAAATTCATAATAGAAAACACATAAGTAAAATCAACTTAGAAACTTGTAATTTAGGTAAAAAAGAAGGTTGGGCACCATGGGTAAAAGGACGTAATGGTTGAAACCCATATAACTTAACTTTGGAGAATTACTTGATGAAGATTGGAATGGATACTTGAAGCTTGAGTGAAATCTTTAAGATTCGAAATGAGTTTTGGCACTTGAATTTTGGGTGAAATATTTATCTAAGTGTTTGAGAGAGTATTTGGGAATGTCTTGTATGATATGAAGGTAAAATATGGCTAAGTATAGGTATTTTAACGCATGGGAAGACTTAGGCCCAAGAGCCAAAAGCTTTGGACCAAAACAACAAAACAGTCAAAAAAAATAGACAGAGGCGCGCCCTTGGCACGTCGCGCCTTAGGAGCGGAAACCTCTCTGAAAATCACATTTTGTGATTTTCAAATTTTGATACGGTTGCTCTAAAATCAGGGTTAGACCCATCTCCCACCCAATTATTCCCCCTGATTAATAATATGAAGACAAATTTTTAATATCACACATGGATTTTGAGATATATGGAATTATGATTTCGAGCACTTCTCTAAGGAATATTTTTGGGTTTTCAGTTGTTGTTTATTTTGCTTCCGCAACCAAGGATGTGTGATTGATATATAAGAGGCTTATTTGGGGCCCCTTCGGATTCCCTATTCGTCATGTCATGTCTAGGCCCTAGGCTTGGGTCGTGACAAACTAGATATCAAAGCACTAGGTTGTTAATGGTCCTCGAAATCCAACATACTATATCAATTAGAGTCTTATTCATGGTTGTGAAGTGTGCCACAACTATGAATGGGAGGCTATGAGGCATTTTAAGAAATATTTCACTTCTTCATGGTCTATATCATGTTTTAGATATAAGTGTATGGCTTTTACCCTAACGAATGATCTTTGGTCTTCTAGATCATGTCGATTCCAAAAGGGTGACTAAGGAGAGCCCGTACACCCGAGGAGAAACCGACCCCTCCCGTTCCTCAAGCTCCTCAAGGTGGAGAGGTGGCCCAAGATGAGTTCCGAGATGCTATTACAATGTTGGCTCATGATATGACCAACCAAATTAACCAAGGGGCCTAAGCCCCTCATGCTTCCACTCCGAATTCTAGGGTGAGGGATTTCATAAGAATGAACACACCAAAGTTCCATGGGTCCAAGACGGATGAGGATAGCCAAGAGTTCATAGATAAGATGCATAAGGTGCTATCCATCATGGGGGTCAATTTGGAGAAAAGGCGGAGTTGGTGACCTACCAAATCAAAGGGGTGGCTCAAATTTGGTTTACACAATGGAAGTTAGAGAAGGGGAATGATGATTCTATCCCTTGGGAAGAGTTCAAAGCTACTTTCCTCAACCAGTTCTTTCCTATCGAGCTAAGGGAGGCTAAAATGATAGAGTTTATGAACCTTATGCAAGGTTCCATGAGTGTAAGGGAGTATGCCCTCAAGTTTAACAAGTTCTCTAAGTATGCCCCACAACTGTTTGTCGAGCCTAGATTAAGGATGAATAAATTTGTGTCGGGAGTGTCCGACTTGGTTAATGAGGAATGTCGTACCGCCATGTTAGTGGGTGATATGGATTTGTCCCATCTCATGACATACGCCGAGCAACTATAGGGAGAAAAACTTAGAAAACGAAGATGTGGTGAGTCCAAGAAGGCTCGTTTTGAAGGTGGATTCCAAGATTCCAAAGGTGGCCTGTTTCCTCAAAGCCACAATTTTCAAGGCCAAGGGTCTTCAGATGTTTCTAATAAGAGATTTGCTAATGATAATCCAAGATTCCAAGGTGGTAGTGGTGGGGTGTCTAAACCTAAGTGCCAAAGATGTGGTAGAAACCATAATGGCCTATGTTTGAGAAACTCTAATGCTTGTTATGGTTGTGGAGAAGTGGGTCATAAGGTTATTGATTGTCCTCATGCTCAAAACAAAGGTAGAGATGGTCTTCCACAAGGCCAAAGTACTAATGCGGGTTAAAGGGGAAGAGGAGGCCAATAAGGAGGTGCTCCAAGGCAAAAAAGATTCTATGCTTTTCAAAGACGACAAGAGGTGGATGAGGTGCCCGATGTCGTCACTGGTATGTTAAAGGTTTTTTATTTTAATATATATGCATTGATAGACCCAAGTGTCACTCTTTCTTTTATTACTCTTTTTGTTGCCAAAAAGCTTCATGTTAGTCCCGAATTGTTGTGCGAACCTTATGAAGTGTCTACCCCGATTGGTGAGTCCATTGTTGCTAAAAGAGTTTATAGAAATTGTCCCGTGTTCATATTGCATAAAGTCTTGTCTTGTGATTTTGTTTAATTAGATATGGTGGATTTTGATGTCACTCTTGGGATGGATTAGTTGCATGCATATTATGCTTCCATTGATTGTAGAACCTGTAGAGTTAAATTCCAATTTCCTAATGAGCCCGTCCTTGAATGGGAAAGTCGTGATGTGGTGGTCAAGGGTAGATTCATTTTTTGTCTTAAAGCCCAAAAGTTGATTTCCAAGGGTTGTGTTTATAATCTTGTGAGAGTTAGGGATGTTGAGTCCAAAGTCCTTCCTATTGAGTCGGTTTCGGTGGTTAATGAGTTTCTTGATGTCTTTCCCAACGAGCTTCCCGGTGTTCCTCCTGAAAGGGAAATAGACTTTGGTATAGACCTCCTTCTCGATACTCAACTCATTTCTATTCCCCCTTACCGTATGGGTCCCGCAGAATTGAAGGAGTTAAAGGAGCAATTGAGGGATTTGTTGGACAAGGGTTTCATAAGGCCTACTAAGTCACCTTGGGGTGCACTGGTGTTATTTGTGAAGAAAAAGGATGGTTCTCTTAGAATGTGCATTCATTACCGGCAACTCAATAGAGTCACCATAAAGAACAAGTACCCTCTACCAAGGATTGATGACCTTTTTGATCAACTTCAAGGTGCTAGTCACTTTTGTAAGATTTATCTTCAGTCCGAGTATAAGTAAAAGTGAGGGAGTGTGACATTCTCAAGACAACTTTTCAGACTAGATATGGGCACTTTGAATTTGTGGTTATGTCCTTTGGGTTGACTAATGCACTGACTATATTTATAGATCTCATGAAAGAGTCTTTAAACCCTACCTTGACATGTTTGTGGTAGTCTTTATTGATGATATCTTTATGATTTATTCCCATAGTGAGAAAGAGCATGTAAATCACTTGAGGGTACTGTTGCAAATCTTGAGAGAGGAGAGATTGTATGTTAAATATGAAAAATGTTAGTTTTGGTTGAAAGAGTTTGGCTTTCTAGGGCATGTGGTGTCGGGGGATGGCATTAAGGTGGACCCTGAAAAGATGAAGGTGATTAGAAATTGGCCTAGACATTTGACGCCATCTGATATTAGAAGTTTCTTGGTTTGACGGGTTATTACAGAGGTTTGTAAATGGTTTCTCTTCTATTGTTTCTCCCATGACTAAGTTGTGACAAAAGAAGGCGAAATTCGTGTGGACCGATGAATATGAGAAGAGTTTCCAAACTTTGAATGATAAGCTTGTCTCCACTCCTATCTTGGCTATACGGAAGGGTTGGAGGGATTTATGGTATATTATGATGTCTCAAGAATTAATTTGGGGTATGTTTTGATGCAAAATGGTAAGGTGATAGCATATGCCTCTAGACAACTTAAAGTGCATGAAAAGAATTATTCCACCCATGATCTTGAAATGGCAGCCTGGTATTTGCTTTGAAAATTAGCGTCACTACTTGTATGAGGTTCATGTTGATGTGTTTACCAACCACAAAAGTCTCCAATATATGTGCACCCAAAAACATCTTAACTTGAGACAAAGAATATGGTTAGAACTTCTTAAAGATTATGATACTAGTACAGAAAAGGTCTTTGGAGCAATTATTTGGTGGCAATCAACTATTTGCCATTAATCTATTTATTAAGTTGAAATAATACGGGCAAACGTATTTTGGTCACAAAAAGGGACATTTTTATTGGCAATTAGCAAGAATGGACGCTGAACTAGTCAATTTTATTTTTGCCTTCCCTCCAAAATCAAATCCTATATATCTTTATTTCTCCCTCCCCTGTAGCTAATCCACTCTACGTCTTTTCTTTTCGATAAATTTTTTTTTCTGAAATTTCCTTTCTATTAACTTTTTATCTTTCTTTAATTTTATGATTACCCTTTTAAAGTTTCCCCAATATGAAGATCCAGGAACCTACGAAAAAGTTAGGGGTGAAGGTAAAAGGTGACTGACAGTCAATTTAGGAGAAATTTCTCGGTGAAGATCAATTTTTGTCTCGTATTTACATATTTTTAGTTTCTCATATTGCTGAATTATCTAATTTTCCCACGCTCATTGTTTCCACACTTGTTCCAACATGCATCCATGTCTATATGAATCGTCTCAGTTCTACAATCTCTCTTCTTTATGTCATTTTCAATGTTACAGTGATGTGTGTTAGTTTGATTTTTAATTTTGTATTTGTTTGTAGTGATGGTGTTATTCTAAGAGAATGGATTTAGCCAATTCATTCGGATGGAACCAAAGATTGACTAATTTTTTGGCCTTGGAGTATGATGGAATAAAGCAAAATGGCTCTTTAAGTATCTGTGCTTTTTTCATTTGTAAAGTAGCAGTTAGTCAATGCAACTTTCGACGCTCCTCATGGGTCATCTGGAAACAGCCGCT
>JAABOM020058679.1:0-49824 GCA_011800125.2 Solanum clarkiae
CTCACACACTAGGGTGATAGATGCTATCATCACTAACCTTGATGAGAGGTTTGTACCTCACACACTAGGGTAATGGGTGCTATCATCACTAACCTTGATAAGTGGTTTGTACCTCCCACACTAGGGTGATGGGTGCTATCATCAATAACCTTGATGAGGGGTTTGTACCTTACACACTAGGGTGATGGGTCTATCAACACTAACCTACCAAGGGGTTTGTCCATTCAAAATCTAGCGTGGTCTCTTCTACACATATGATATCCTATATGAGCATGATTTACAAACATGTTTTACTTCAAGCATTGATCATACATTGCATATTATTATATTATGCCTATTGTCTATTGTTATGCATTTTGATTATGATGCCTAATTCTTGTTTTATTGCATCCTACATACTTAGTACATTAAAATATACTAATGCATACTTTATGCCTACATGATGTTACCATGTAGGAACCGGTGCCCAAGTTGATCATCCTCCCTTCTCCACGTGGCTAATTCAATACTACTCAAGCTAGTTAATGAGTCCTCCACTTCGGTGACCTTAGTCTATGTTGCTCTTTATTATCTATTTTGACTCTGAGGGTGAGTCGGTTACTCTGTCTTGGCCCCCTCTCTTATCTATATATTAGAGGTGTTTGTTGGACACGTCATGTATCTATGCTAAGAGCCTTAACTCTATTGTTCTGGATGTCTATGGTATGAAAGTGCTTTCCCTTAGCCCCGATTGTCCCACTTCATTATCTCTTGATGCTTTTTTTATACTGCTTTTATGACCAAGGATATGTAATGATATGATATGAGGCTTGTTTGGGGTTCCTCCAGGTTCCCCATTCACCGATAACATCTAGGCTCTATGCTTGGATTGTGACACACAATCAAACTGTCACAACACCTGAAGATCTAGAGAAAATCACTTTTACATGCCCATATGGTACATTTGCATTTAAGAGAATGTAGTTTGGGTTTTGTAACACTCCATCAACATTTAAAAGATGTATGATGTCTATTTTCTTAGACATGGTTGAAAGCACTATTGAGGTGTTCATGGATGATTTTAGTGAGGTTGGCCAATCTTTTGAAGAGTGTCTGATGCACTTGCGTGACGTATTTCAAAGATATGTTGAGAGTCAGCTGGTGTTGAATTTGGAGAAATGTTATTTTACGGTAAAGGAAGGCATTGTTCTTGCTCACAAAATTTCAGGCAAGAGAATTGAGGATGAAAAGCAAAAATTGAGGTTATCGAGAAACTACCACCACTGATTTCTATGAAAGGTATCCGCAGTTTCTTGGGCCATACATGGTTCTACCATCACTTAATAAAGGATTTTTCTAAAATCTAGAAACCCATGTGCAAGTTGTTGGTGAAAGATGCCAAATTTTGTGTTCGATGATGCATGCATGCATTCCTTCGAAGAGTTGAAGAGAAAGTTGACCTCGTCACCTATTATTGTGGCTACAGATTGGTAAAATCCCTTTGAACTAGTGAGTGATGCAAGTGGGGTTGCATTAGGTATGGTGTTAGGACAACACAAAGAGAGGATTCTACTTGATGAGTTTAGGATGCGAGCATATGAGAGTCCTCCTTGTACAGGCAACAAATGAAAATTCAGCATGATTGCAGAATTGAGAACCGCCAATTTTCTCCAGGAGATATGGTGTTGCTTTACAACTCTAGATTAAAGTGGTTTCCCAGGAAACTCAAATCCAAGTTGATAGGACCTTTTAGGGTGGTATGCATTTTTAGTCATAGAGTTATCGAGATAGAAAGCAGGGATGGTAAAATCTTCAAGGTCAATGACCAAAGGGTCAAACTGTACCTAGCTAATATGGAAGAAATAAAGATAGTGGAAGAGTGGGACCTTGAAGAAGAATGAGTAAAAAAAGCATCTCCCCATGCCGCGACAATAAATCAGGCTCTTCCTGGGAGGCAACCCAAGGTATGCCCATTATTTCTCTTCTTGATGATTTTACTTTGAGGACAAAGTATCCTATTTTGGTAGGGTATAGGAAGTTATGGATTAGGGTGAAGTCTGAGTAACCTCAAGTCCATAACTTCACCTATTTTTTATCCTAAGGTTTTCTTATCTTGCTTGTTTTTCCTTGTGGATATTTTAATTCCTATTGAACCTGCATATTCAGGTAGTGTAGATAATTTGTAAATATATAGTTGTTATAATCTTTTGGCATATATATATATATAATCTTTAAATGCTTTTTGAATGTTTTAAAAATTCGATACCCTAAAAATTTTTGAGATTGTTGGTTATTAGGGCAATCATGCATGTGATTTTCTGGCAATGTCTATTCTGTTAATGAGAAGGCATGTTGACGCTTGAAGCATGAACTATGAATCTATATTTGATTGTGTATGGGATGCTATGTGTTTGTGAGCTTATTTGATGCATTCATGTATTATGTATGGACTCAGAAGTTGCCCTATTACTCTAAGATTATACTGGTGGTTTGGTTGAATTGGGAAAAGATCTTAGGCCATTGTTCTATCATTAAAGTCTACTTTCGCCTAAATAACTTACCAAATGTGAAAGTTTAATCCCTGTTCCAAATGTTTGAGCTTTTCAGGTACCTATTCTTTCTTGACACCTAGCTAGCCTAGGCATGTTTTATGGAATATCTTGATATTGGCCCTGGTCTATCCTTGAACATGTGAACCTTGATTAAGACTAAAAGCCTAAATTGAGGAAGGCCCTTATTGGGGTAAAGTAATGAAAATGAGGTGGTTAGTTGGGAAAGAAAGAAAGAAATGAGGAAGTCATGTGCTGGGTGAAAGAAAAGAAAAGAAAAGTTTCCTTGGATTGAAGAAAATAGCAAAAATGAGTTTAAGAATGATGCACAACTGAAAAAGAGAAAGAAAACATCTGGGAAAATCTTGAAAAAGAAGAATAAGGGTGGAATTAATGAAAATGGTCGAGTTATTGAGGTAAGAGTGTCGCAAAACATGGTAGAAGGATAATTTTTAGTCACTACATGTCTAAAATGCCATAACAAAGCCCTATGAGCCTATGTTACAAGCAATTAAGTCTTAAAGTGATCCTAATTCACTTTTTCATCAGTCCAGATTGAGTATAAAGGGAAGACTATGGTGCATGAATTTTATTTGTGAGAGTGAGAATTCTTGCATAGTCTCTGATTTTTAATGCACTTTCAGTGAGAAAGAGGGACTTCTTTTCTGTGAGGGCATTTGCACCACATAATTAGCTTATGAATAATTTAGTGATTTTGGATTTTTGATACTCCTTCACTTGTCATAGTTGGATTGTTAGATACATCTTTATGTGTTGGTTTGCTTAGTAGCTTTGCAATCAACATATGACTAATTCAGTGATTGTGGATTTCTGATACTCCTTCACTTGTCATAGTTGGATTGCTGGATACATCTTTATGTGTCAGTTTGCTTAGTAGCTTTGCAATCCGGTTTTATAAGTGAGAGTTGGGTACCTGAATTGTAGTTAAAGGATGTATGCCACTAGAATAGCTACTATGTGTTTGTCATTGTATTTAGATCGAGTCGTCGCTTGAGGACAAGCAACAGTTCTAAGTTGAGGGTGTTGATGTGCTGTCAAAATACAACATATTTGATGCCTAAAACAAGGGATTTTGTGATTTCTTAATGCGACTTTTTATTGTTTTTATGTTGTTTTTGCAGAAAAGATAGGTCGGCATAATTTTGGGAGAAAATTGCAGATTTTGATAATTGTAGGACATATGATCTCTTCCTACGAGTTGAGGCCCAAGCTACGAGTCGTACGGTGATCTCGTAGCAAGGAAAAATGAGCAAAAATTAGAAATCTGCTAAGTGGAGGTCAGCCCTACGAGGTCACTATATGTGTCGTAGGTCTTACTACCACTCGTATAGGTGGGTTCATGCAAAGAAACAAAGAGCCAAAAGTTTGGACTAAAAACTGAAGGCCTAGACTAGAGAGAAGCATATGAGTTGTAGCCCAAGCAATGACTCATACCAGTGGGTTATAACAATCAAGTCCAAAATGCAAAGTGCCTGATACGAGACCCCTATTACGACTCGTAGGGTGACCTACGAGTCATACCTGTGCAATGTACCTGCTGCCAGCTGTCTTTTCTATTTAATTTTTTAGGATTAAATTGTAAATACTGTAAATACTTTATGACAGGTTTTTCTTGGGAGGGAGCTGATACATTGAATAAAATAGGGAAAACTTTTAATATTATTAGTGTTTTTCTAGGTTTTAGTGTAAAATCTCCTTTTTCATTTGAAGACCCATTTTTGGAGATTGCAAAACCCAGATTGTACTCCTTTTCCACTAATACAAGCTTGTGGTTTGCAACTTGTGCTGCTCTTGTTCTTCATTGCTTTGGGTAAATTGTCTACTATGTTCTCTATTGGCATTGTTATTGATTTTGCCTTAGCCATGAGTAGTTAAGCACCCACAACTTGGGATGTGGGAAGCATGAGTAGTTGACTCGAAATAACCTAGACTTTGTACATGTCTTTGATTGGGGTTTTGCATGTATTGTTTATTTCCCTTCATTTTGATTGTTGTTTGGTGGTTGCCAACACCAAACCCCACCTACTATCACGATCCCGACCAAGGTAGCGACAAATCAGAAAAGGGAAGTAAATGATAGGATTCGATTGATGTGTTCTCATCTAATAAACCAAACCTAACCAAGGGGAGGTTGACTGGGACAATGGGTAACGGTTAGTTGGCACACCATGGTTGACAACCATGCACCACGGTGAAATTCGACCTTCACCTACACAAAAGGGCTGGAAGAACCTAAGTTATCGTCCTGCATGTAAATTCTCAATAGAGTTATGTTTTCTAGGGTAATTGAGTCAATGAATCATGGGGAACACAATTCCCAAGTTGTCCCTAAATTTGAGTGTCTTCCCACATAGTTAGTTTATTTTTTATTTTTGTTTCTGAATTAGAAAGAAACCACCCCCCCCATTTAGAGATTTTAGTAACCGATGCTTGAAATGATTAGTAGTGGATCTTTATAGTCAAGCCCCGTATTCCCTGTGGATTCAACCCTAACCTCCAGTTACATTAATTTCTGACAGCGATCTCTTTCTTATTGAAGCGTGAAGATCAGTCAATTTTGGACCATAAGCTACTCAAACTTCACCAAGACCCATAACTACCCACACCCCATTGAAAAAGTTATGCATTGTCTTTAATGCACCAAATCAAGAAAAAATAGAATAAGTCAAGGTCACAAAATATACCTCTGCGCCTAAGCTCCTATCTCGGGCTACATTTGGTCATCTCCCCTCTGCAGGATAGTATGCTAAGCATCCGAACTCTGTCCAGAAGGGCCAATATGCCTCGCCCTATCGTGCTCCTAGGCTAGCCTTATCTCTTCCTCTAGCCTTGATTTCCTCAAGACCATCTCGAGCTCGTCCTTCTCCTCCTCATCATTCTCATCATAATCGGGGCGCTTTGCATGTACATTCCTTTGAACAGGGCCCTTATTTGTGCAAGGACACTTCCTGATGGAGGCTTCGTGGAGGAAAATAAATTAATTGCAGCTCCTTAGGTATAGACCCTGATAACGTCGCAGGAACCACAAGTGAAGCTATAATGTCATTCCTAAGCTTCTCAATCTCCTTCTGAACTAATAATAAATCAGAAGGCCAGATATCGACTAACCTCTTCTAAACTCAGGCCTCAAAGGCATCCACTCCAAAAACACACTCTTGAATAGTAGAGATGGTGAATGTCCTGCACCGCTACTTTGAGTCTGTAATAGTCTGCTGGACCCATGGCCTAAGCTGCTAAATATGCTGAGACAATTGGGCCTCAGTACGTGATAGACACTGCACCATGGGCTGAGTAGATAGAAGAGACACATAAACCATGCCTGGTGTAGAATTCTATGAAGTGCTAGCCTCTAGTGCAGGAGAAGTTGTAGTCATACCCCTCTCAACATCGACTACTTTGGGTTACTGTGTCTCTCATCAGTAGTAGCAGCAACAGTAGTGGTGGTGGTAGTTGTCGAACCCTCAGGTGGTGGCTTCGGGCCAAACATTAGTGCTGGTGGTACTGCTCGCTGGGTTGCCTCTGGGTTCTCATTGGCCCTTATTAGGCCAGCCGCCAAGGTATGCTGGGCATCAACTAATTAGTCCAACTGATGAAGTATCTCTACCCATGATGCTAAATAGAGTTTGTAGATCAAAGTCGTGAACGGGATAGAGGTGGCCCTCTGGAGTGTTGACTCTTGAATCAGCTCTGCTACGAGTCGGACCTAATTAATGTTGTAACCAACCAAGATGCTGGCAACCAATACCGCCCGCTCTAGTGTCAAAGTATTATCTGACAAAGTAGGATGGATGCGGGATCTAACACCCGCCCACCAAACGTTCACGGGGAAAAAAGGTGAAGCCTTCACAATATGCTTCGTGTGTGGTGACATAAGCAGATTCTAGAACCTGCTCTGCAATGTGACCGGCAACTCATCTCAACATCTCGGTCCTCTGTATCTGACCCTTTGTAATAAATGTTGTTCTACCCTGCCCCAACCTATAATCAAACATAGTTGTCGATCACGGTACTCTGGACCAAAAAGTACACACCAGATTGTCTCCTCTGAAATATCTATCTGTTGCTTCCCTCTCGCTCGAACCTCTGTCAATTTGGGTTGTAAGGTAGCCCTCCTCCACTTTGGAAGATCTTGCTAAATAGTGGCTGCATAAGATGTATAAAACTCCATACCAAAATTGGGGCATTTCGTCTAAGTGCCTCTGTCAGCCACTCGAGCCCATCGTATTATCATGTCCTTCAAACCTAGGACATGGCTCAATCCATCATCAACAACCCAGGGATTCTCATATATCGAACGGGTGGGTTTTCCCTATTCCTTAGTTGCATGCCCTCCAAAAATATGGCCTCCATCACCTCGATACACCACCAATGAGTATTAGCATTCTATATTGAAGAAGAAGAAAATTATGCGACAGAGGACTCAACATCTCCTCTATCCTCAGAGGCCCTTAATGAACTCTACTTCTCCCTAGAAGGGGTCATATGGGCCATGCTACTCCCCATCCACTTACTACCTCCCTCATCAAACTGGGAAGGACTGTTATGTTGAGTTTGAGGCTACACAGCTCTAGCTACAATTCTCATTTGTAGTCAAAGTGTTGTTGGGTTAGGCTGGGTATCATACATCTCCAATGACCCACTCAGCTGAGGGGCCTCTTAAAAGCCTCAATCTTTGCACGTTTGCCTTTTGGGGCCATGATATCTAGAAAAAAACATAAACGAACCCAAATTAGCCCCATTAGTCATGAAATAAATAGCAGAAGTGTATATAGATCAATTGCAGACAGGGTTTACGAAAACCAGTTCAATTCATAGTAAGAGTTACGAATTGTAAATTTGTCTCGTAAACCAGAGGTGGAAAAGAATAATGACCACTGGAACTTCATACGAGAACTAGGTACGACTCGTAACTTGGATTATGAGTCATAAACTAATTCCTTACAAACTTTCAGAGAGTAAATTCAAAATAGGCAGCGGACTCTGGAATTCCTTACGAGAGGCCATTATGACTCGTAGATAGATCCATGAGTCGTAAAAGATTCTCGTGAACAAGAAACTCCAAAGCACCTAAATTATATAAGTTCATCATATGGACCGCAAGAACTTGTACAACACTTAAGCACAACATCGAAGTAAGCACACGAACACTCACATGTTAAGCGCTTAATAACCCATACCCAAATAGGATTTCAATACATATTCACCCCATCGACAAATGAACAATCATGGAAGAACATATGTTTCTGACAATTTCCCTTATGATTCACAGCAAGGCATGCTCCAATGACGTCAAATACCATTTCATAACCACAGGCTATACAATATCACTCATTCAAACATGATAAATAATTCCATGGGCACACAATCAACAATCACAAGGCTATATCACCTAATTTTGGGCCTAAACAACTAGTATAATCAAAAGTACCCCTAATTTCACATTCACAATTCACATACAAGACATTCAGGCTTAGGAAATCAAACCTATAACCATCATCAGACAATTAAAAACAATGAAAATTTTAAGATTAAAACTTAACCAAAAATTACCAAAGATGATGATGAACTTGAAGAAGAAAGAGAAAGTGAATGATGAAACCCTAGGAGTAGGTTCTTACCAGAAAATAGGTCACACTCGTTGGAAAGTTGATCGAAAATAGAGGGCATAAAGAAATTGGGGGAATTTTCGATAAATTATGGTAAAAGTGAGGTCAAAATAATTTAACCCCACTTTTATACCCTCACCGGATCAATGTTAAAAATTATTGGGTTATGATCTACGACTCTTAAGTCCTGGTCTCATAGACCTCTCAACACTTAAAAAATTCAGAAATATACCTGAGTTCCACAAACCTTATTCACAACTCATAGGTTGATCTATGAGTCGTAAAGTTGGCTCGTGGGTTGAGTGTAGATTGTTCATACTCACTAGAAATATCTGTGATAAGGGGTTACAAGTCATAAAGTGCAATACGACTCATAGGTCCTTTCATAAAACCTGTATTTGATGCATTTCTCAGCGAAATCTGTTGTCTTTGTCAAACACCAGCATACTCTTCATAAAATTCACTTGCACCTTATGTGCAACAGACCCAATGTCAAAAATAGCAAGCAAAAACACAATCAAACAACTACCTAAGAATCCAAAAAATTGAAAGTAAACTGAAAACCAAGCTAAAACATCAAAAATACTTGGGTTGCCTCCAAGTAGCACCAGATTTGTCGTCACGACACGACTTAGACAATTGGTACATGACTTCACCAATTGCCCAAACCTCACTTTTTCAACTCATCTAGACACATCATAGATTGGCAGATATTGAACAATACTTCTTCATCGTTCACCCTAAATCTGAGTTGATCGGAGTCCATATCCACTAGAACTCGCCCCGTGTCCAGAAATGGTCCTCCCAGGATAATATGGACTTTAAAACCAACTTCACAATCAAGAATCACAAAATCCATAAGGAATATGAGTTTATCCACTTTGACCAACACATCATAAAGTATCCCTTCCAGTTTCTTGACTGTTCTATCTGCCATTAACAACTGCATTGTAGTTAGAGTAGGGGCATCCAAGTCAAGCTCCTTGATAATTGCAAGAGGCATTAAATTGATACTGGCATCCATATCACACAGTGCTTTTTGCAAACTCTACATCTCCTATAATGCGTGGTATAGTGAAAGCAAATGGATCTTCACACTTTTGAGCCAATGACCTAGTAATAATAGCACTATAATGTTGAAGTTCTTTCGAAAGCTCTTGACTCACAGTTCGCTTAGTAATTGTGTCTTTCATATACTTTGCATAACCCAACATTTTCTCCAAAGCTTCAATTAGAGGAATGTTGATGGATAGTTGCTTAAGTATAGAGAGAAAGTGTTTGAACTTCTCTTTCTCCTTCCTTTTGTTTGAGTCTTTGAGGGAAATGAGAAGGAGGCCTTAGGATGGTCTTATACTTCTTTGGCTATTCAACCACTTCACCTACCCCATCCTTGACACAATCTTCTCCTTCAACCATATCTTTATCTGCAACTATCTTTTCACGAACATCTTCTACCTCAATCGGCATAGGAGGATCGATGGTACTCTTGCCACCTCTAGTCATAACCACCATATATTTCCCTTCATTCTTTGGATTTTGGACTATGTTACTAGGAAATGTATCCTTCTCACTGATTCAATTGAGTAAATATTTGACCAAATTGTTGCTCAAGCTGTTCAATGGCGACAAAATAAAACTCTATCTTTTGATTAATGCTTGAAATATCGGACTTCATGCCCCTTAGAGTTTCATCTTGTCTTTCAACCTTCTTTAACAAATGGTCAAACATCTCCTCAATTCTAGAATTGCTTGTATCGGCATCTTTGTTATGTGGTGGCACATATGAACCATCTGTAAATCTGCCTAACTGGTGATGAAGCTTTGTGGGAGCTCAGATAGCAATATCATAACACTTTCTGTAAGAGACAATGGGAAAACACGCAGTCCCATATCATTCATGAAATGACCCCAAAAGTCCCAAAAATGTGTCTTAGAAGTGCTCGGATCTCAAAATCCATGCGTGATATCAAAAATTCTACTTCGTATTCTTATTCGCAGGGTCAAAATTAGGGGGAAACAGGTCTAATCTCGATTTAAGAGCAACTATAGCAAAATTTGAAAATCGCAAAAATGTGATTTCTAGAGACAATCCGAGCCCCTGGCACAACGCGCCAACAACGCGGTCCTATACAATTTTTGTCAAGTTTTCTATCTTGGTCCAGGCCTTTTGGATTTTGGGCCTAAGTTTTCCCAAATGTGGTTTTACCTATACTTAGTCATATTTCACCCTCATATCATCCTTAACATTTCCCAATATACTCTCAAACACTTATACTCATATTTCACCCTAAATTCAAATCCCAAAACTCAAGACCAATCTTAAGGATTTTATTAAATATTTCATTCAAGCTTCAAGTCTCCATTTCCAATCTTTTTCAAGGGTTCTCCAAAGTCAAGGTATGTAGGTTTTAGCTATTGGGTTCTTCCACCCATAGTACCCTAACCTCCTTTATACTCAATATGCATGACTTAAAGTTGATTTTACAATTGGGTTTACTAGTGAGAACATGTCTATGAATTATGCTAAAGTTATATAAAGTTGTGACAGTTTTGATATGTTTTGACCTATAAATCATGGATCTATTGTAAGATTTGATAAGGAGCTTTGATGTATATTACTTGAGGGTGTTGCAAGTTGTTGATTGATGGTTTTACAATGAATTTTCTTGCAAGATTTCATCTTTATATTTCATGATTTTATACTAGCATTACACACCCTCTAAGTGTTTGATAAAATGTCCGGACGTGGTTTCTTGAGGAATTGAAGTTCCAAAGTACGAGATATGATATGATTGATGTTATGATAATGAAATAAGCTTATGTATACGATATAATCTATATAAAGTGTTTCATTAGACCATGCTGGATCCAGAGGAACTAAGAGCCCGTATAACTTTGTTGAGGGGTTTGTACCTTGATAACTGACTTCGGAGTTTGTACTCATTAACATATGTGAAGTTTGTACTTAACCACCATAGTGATAAGGTGAAATTATCATCGACCATGTGAGGTTTGTACCATGCCACCAGTGTGATGGAGTGAAACCATCATCAGCCAACCAAGGGGTTTGTGCTTTCGAAATCTAAATTAGTCTCCTCTACATATATGATATCCCATATGAGCAAGAGTTATTTAAGTATGTTTTACTTATGCATTGATCTAAATGCCATTTTGTTATATTATGCCTATTATATATTGTTATGGATTTTGATTAAGGTGCCTATCTTTTATTGCATTGCATCCTACATACTTACTAATACGTACTCTTGCCTATATGATATCAGCGTGTAGGAATCGGTGCCCAAGTTGATCATCATCCTCCTCCATATGGCTAGATCGGTACTAGCCAAGCTTGTTGGTAAGTCCTCCACTTCGGGGACCTTGGTCTATGTTGCTCTTATTATGTATTACGACATTCTTCTTTATGTTCTATTTTGACTGTAAGGGTGAGCCCTATTACTTGTCTTGGCCTCCACTCTTGTCTATGTATTAGAGGTTCTTGTTGGACATGTTTTGTATCTATGATATGAGTTTTGACTACTTGACTCTTGATTATGATATTATGCAAGCTTTCTCCTTAGTCCCTTTGCCCCTATTCTTACTTCTTATGTCTTTTTTATGCTTCCGCGACCAATAATGAATAATGACAAGTAAAGAGGCTTGTTAGGGGTTCCTTTGGGCTTTCCATTTGCCGTGCCACGTCTAGGCCCTAAGCTTAGGTCGTGAAAAGCTTGGTATCAAAACACTAGGTTGATAGATCCTTGGAGTTCTAACACACCCCATCGATTAGAGTCCTATTCATGGTTGTGAAGCACACCATGATTATGAATAGGAGGATATGTGATGTTTTAGGAAATGTTTCCCTTCTTCATATCCTAAGTCGTGCCATAGAGTTGTTGTGAGTTTTTTCCCCCTAATAATTGTTCTGTGTAGATCATGCCAAACACTCGAGGAAGAAGGGCCCAAACTCTCGAGGAGCAACCTACCAATGGTGAGCTCCGGGATACTCTCACTATGCTTGCCCAAGTTGTGGCCAACCAAGTCAATCAAGGGGCCCAAGACACTCATGCTACTATCCCGGGAGCTTGGGTAAGGGACTTCATGAGGATGAATCCTCCATTGTTCTATGGTCAAAGGTAGATGAAGGTCCACAAGAGTTCATTGATGAGGTCTACAAGATCTTGAATATCATACGTGTTAGGTCGAATGAAAAGGAGAAGTTGGCGACATACCAACTCAAAGGGGTAGCCCAAATATAGTATGATCAATGGAAGGTTAAGAAGGGAATTGGTAATGTAGTTCTTTGGGAGGAGTTTAAATTGGCTTTCCTTAATCGATTTTTCCCTCTTGAGCTTAGGGAAGCCAAGTTGGTGGACTTTATGAACTTGAAACAAGGAGCTATGAGTGCGAGGGAGTATATCCTCAAGTTTAATCAACTTTCAAAGTATGCACCTCATTTGGTGGTTGATCCTAGATCTAGGAAGAAGAAGTTCATGATGGAGGTCTCCGACTCGGTAAGTAAAGGATGCCGGTCCACCATGCTAATTAGATACATGGACTTGTCTTGGTTTATGACCTATGCTGAGCAAATGGTGGAGGAGAAACTGAGGAGAGAAGGGGGCATGATGCCAAGAGGGCCCGATTTTAGTGTAAATTCCCAAAAGGTGCTAGATTTCGTTAAGGCCAAGGGTCTTCTCATGGTACTAATAGGGTTTTCCCAATGACTTCCCTAGGCCTCAAGGTATTAGTGGTGTAGTTCCTATTTTTGTGTGCCCTAAATGTGGAAGGAGCCATGGAGGCCCATGTTTGAAAGGTTCTAATGCATGCTTTAAATGTGGGGAACTTGGTCATAAGAAGGTGGATTGTCCAAGAAACCATGGCAAAGGCTAAGGTACAAATGCGGTTCCATTGGGTAGAGGTGGCCCTCAAGGCAGTGCCCAATGGTACAATCAGTTTTATGCTCTATATGGGAGGCATGGGGTTGGTAAGATTCCCGATGTTGTTACCAGTATGTTGAAAATCTTTGACTTTCATGTATATGCTTTGATTGATCTGGGTGCCACTCTTGCTTTTGTTACCCCCTTTGTTGCCTAAAAATTTCAATGGTGACCACGAGTTGTTGTATAAGTTATATAAAGTGTCTACTCTTATTGGTTCTTCTATTTTTTCTAGGAAAGTTTATAAAAGTTATCCTATTTACATTTTGCATAAGTTCTTGCATTGTGATCTTGTTGAATTAGACATGGTAGATTTTGATATCATTCTCTGGATGTATTGGTTTATACCTACTATGCGTCTTGTAGAACCCATAAGGTCAAGTTTCAATTCCCTAATCAACCCATCCTTGAGTAGGAAAGTCAAGATATGGTGGTCAAGGGTAGATTCATTTCTTACATTAAATCCCGTAAGTTGATCTCTAAGGGGTGTCTTTACCATCTAGTGAGGGCTAAAGATTTAGAGTCCAAACTCCCTTTCATAGAGCCGATTTTGGTTGTAAGTGAATTTCTTAAAAGGGAAGGTAAGTGACCTTCCCGGTGTTTTTCTTGAAAGGGAAATCGATTATGGTATATACCTCCTCTCCGATACCAACCTATCTCCATTCCACCTTACCATATGGGCCTGGCAGAGTTGAAGGAGTTAAAGGAACAATTGAAAGATTTGTTAGAGAAGGGATTTATTAGACCTTGCCCGTCAGATATTAGGTGTTTCTTAAGCCTAGCGGGTTACAATAGAAGGTTTGTGAATGGGTTCTACTCTATTGCTTCCCCTATGACAAAACTGACTCGAAAGAAGTTTAAGTTTGTGGTGACCGATAAGTGTGAGAGGAGCTTCCAAACATTGAAAGACAAGCTTGTGTCCACTTCTATATTTTCACTACCGGATGGGCTTGAGGAATTTGTGGTGTATTGTGATGCTTCCCAGGTTAGTTTAGGTTGTGTGTTGATGCAAAATGGTACGGTTATAGCTTATGCTTCTAGAAAATTCAAGGTACATGAAAGGAACTATCCTACCTATTATCTAGAGTTAGCCACCGTTGTGTTCACATTTAAGATTTGGCGTCGGTAATTGTATAGGGTACATGTGGATGTGTTCACCAACCATAAGTTCCTCCAATATGTCTTCACTCTAAAAGATCTCAACTTGAGGCAAAGGATATGGTTAGAACTTCTTAAAGACTATAAAGTTAGTGTACCACCCCGGTAAGGAAAATGTTGTGGCAGATGCTTTGAGTCGGGTGTGTATGGGTAGCCTAGTTCATGTTGATGGTAGTGGTAAGGAGATGACTATGGAGGTGCACCGATTGGCTAGATTGGGGGTTAGGTTGGAAGAAATGGGTGATGGTGTTGTTATTGTTGATGGGTCTTAATTTTCCTTGGTTGATAAGGTTGTAGCCAAACAAGATCTTGACTACCCCTTGCTTGAATTAAAGGCCTTAGTGAAAGAGGGAAAAGTAGAGGTTTTCTCCTAAGGGGGAGATTGGGCCCTTAGGTACCAAGGTAGTTGTGCGTGCCTTATGTTGATGCTTAGAGGGAGAAGATCCTTGATGAGGCCCATTATTCTTCTTACTATATCCACCCCGGTTCCACCAAAATGTATAGAGACTTGAGGGATGTGTATTGGGGGCATACATAAAGAGGGATATTGCCAAATTCATTTGCGGTTGTCATAGTTGTCAACAAGTCAAAGCCGAGCATCAAAGACTGAGTGGCCTAACCCAAGACATACATATTTCTACTTGGAAGTGGGAGTTGATTAATATGGATTTTGTGATTGGGTTACCCAAGACTAGAAAAGTTTTTGATTCTATATGGGGGTGGTTGATAGGATGATTAAAACGGCTCACTTTCTACCAGTGAGGACTATTTATAGGGTTGAAGAATATGCAAGGTTGTACATCCATGAGTTAGTGAACTTACATGGGTTTACTTTGTCCATCATATCGGATCATAGTGCATAATTTACTTCACACTTTTTGAGGTCTTTTCAAATGGGTCTTGGTACAAGAGTTCATCTTGTACGACCTTTCACCCTCAAATGGATAGCCAAGACGAAAGAACCATTCAAACACTGGAAAATATGCTTAGGTCTTGTTTGTTGGAGCTTAAGGTTAGTTGGGATGACCACCTTCCTTTGATTGAATTTGCATATAACAATAACTATCACTCTAGCATCAGTATGGCTCCTTTTGAGGCTCTTTATGGGAGACGTTGTAGATCTCTAGTTGGTTGGTTTGACGTTAGAGAAGTGGCTTTATTGGGATTCGATCTAGTTGTAGAGGATCTTGAGAAGGTTAGGATGATTAAGGAAAGGTTTAAAACAGCCCAAAACCATCAAAATCCTATGCCGATGTGAGAAGAAGAGACCTTGCATTCAAAGTGGGTGTTGGGTCAATTTGAAAGTTTCTCCAATAAAAGGTGTAGTTCATTTTGGTAAAAATGGGAAGTTGAGTCCAAGATATGTTGGTCCTTTTGAGGTGATAAGGAGGGTTGACAAAGTAGCTTATGAGTTGAGGTTTCCTAGTGAAATGAATTTCGTTCATCCGGTGTTCCCTGTCTCTACGTTGAGGAAATATGTTGGTGATCCTAATGTTACTGTCCATCTTGATGTTGTGGGTGTTGTTGAGGATAACATGACTTATGAGAAGGTTTTGGTTCATATTTTTTGATAGGAAAGTGAAGAGATTGAGGAACAAGGAGATGACATCCGTTAAGGTCCTTCGGAGGAACCAACAAGTCGAAGGTGCTACATTGGAGGCTGGGGCGGACATTCAAAAGCGGTATCATTATCTCTTCCACTCCACTCAAGATGAAGGTACTAACTCTAAGCCGTCTATGTCATTTCAAGTCTTATGTTTCAGCCCCTATGTCATTCATATGCATTCATGCTTTAGTTGACAAATTTATGATGATTTTACACTTATGTTGAGGTTTTGAAAATGGTGCTTAAATGTAATGTTGCATTCCTGTTGGGGTTGATTTGTTCATTATTGATCTTTTCTTGTATGTCTCTTTTTACATTCGGGGACAAATTTTCCCAAGGGGAATATCTTGAAACGACCCCAAAAGGTGCCCGAAAATGTGCCTTCGAAGTGCCTGGAATTTTAAATTCCATATATCTCAAAATTCGTGTGTGATATTGAAAATCCAACTTCATATTCTTGTTCAAAGGGTCAAAATTAGAGGGGATAAGGTCTAACCCCAATTTAAGAGCAACCGTAGCAAAATTTGAAAATCACAAAAATGCGATTTCCAGAGACAATCTACACCCCTGGCGCGACGCGCCCAGGGCACGCTCCTATATAATTTTTTTTCCAGTTTTCTACCTCGAGCCAGGACTTTTGGGTCTTGGGCCTAACTGTTTCCCAACGTGTTTTTACCTACACTTGGTCATATTTCACCCTCATATCTTCCTTAGCATTCCCCAATATCCTGTCAAACACTAAGACTCTTATTTCACCCTAAATTCAAGTCCCAAAACTCAAGACCAATCTTAAGGATTTCAGTCAAGCTTCAAGTCTCCATTTTCAGTCTTTTTCAAGGGTTTCCCAAAGTCAAGGGATGTAGATTTTAGCCATTAGGTTCTTCCACCCATGGTTCCCTATCCTCTTTTTTACTCAATTTGCATTATTTAAAGTTGATTTTACAATTGGGTTTACTAGTGAGAACATGTCTATGAACTATGCTAAAGTTATGTAAAGTTGTGAGTGTTTTGCTATGTTTTAGGCTATAAATCTTTGATCTATTGTAAGATTTGATGAGGAGCTTTGATTTATATTTCTTGAGGGTGTTGCAAGGCGTTGATTGATGGTTTTATAATGGATTTTATTGCAAGATTTCATCTCAATATTTCATGATATTATAGTAGCATTAGACACCCTTTAAGTGTTTGATAAAATGTCCTGATGTTTTCGCTTGAGGAATAGAAGGTCCAAGGCACGAGATATGATATGATTTATGTTATGAAGATGAAATAAGCTTATGTACATGATATAATCTATATAAAGTGTTGCATTAGACCATGCCCGATCTGGGGGGACTAAGAGTTTGGATAACATTGTCGAGGGGTTTGTACCTTTATAACTGACGTGGGGGTTTCTACTCATCAAACATGTGAGGGGTTTGAACTTCGCCACCAGGGTTACAAGTTGAAATTATCATCAACCATGTGAAGGGTTTGTACCACACCACCAGGGTGATGGGGTGAAACCATCATCATCCAACAAAGGGGTTTGTACTTTGGAAATCTAGTTTAGTCTCTTCTACACATATGATATGCTATATGAGCATGAGTACTTAAGCATGTTTTACTTATGGATTGATCACACAAGCCATATTGTTATGTTATGTCTATTGCCTATTGTTATGCATTATGATTAAGGTGCCTATCTCTTGTTGCATTGTATCCTACATACTTAGTACATTCAAATGTACTAACGCATACTCTTGCCTACATGACACGACCACGTAGGAGTCGGTACCCAAGTTGCTCATCTTCCTCCTCCACGTGGCTAGATCGGTACTACCCAAGCTTGTTGGTGAGTCCTCCACTTCGGGGACCTTAGTCTATGTTGCTCTTATTATGTATTGAGACATTCTTCTTTATGTTCTATTTTGACAATGAGGGTGAGCCCAGTTGCTTGTCTTGGCCCCTGATCTTATCTATATATTAGACGTGTTTGTTGGACGTGTTATGTATCTATGATATGAGCTTTGACTCTTTGATTCTTGATTATTATATTATGCAAGCTTTCTCCTTAGTCCCTTGGCCGCTATTCTTACTTTGTATGTCTTTTATATGCTTCCACGACCGATGATGTGTAATGACAAGTAAAGAGTCTTGGTTAGGGTTCCTTCAGGTTCCCCATTCGCCGTGTTATGTCTAGGCTCTAAGCTTGGGTCGTGACATTATCTCTATAGTGTTGGGAATTGACCAAGCCTCATTCGGGAGGTTGTAGGCCTGAGTAACCATGTTGATGGATTTGTACCTCGATCGCCTCGCTCGAGAGGTGGTAGGACCGTGCAACCACATCTAGGGGTTTGTATCTTAATAACCATGTTGGGGGGTATGTACCTCATCAACCATGTTGGGGGATTTGTACCTCATCAACCATGTTGGGAGTTTGTACCTCATCAACCATGTTGGGGGGTTTATACCTCATCAATCACATTGAGGGGTTTGTACCTCATTCGCCTCTCCAAGGAGGTGGTAGGCCTTGGATATTTACTAATAATAGTCTCTCCTTACACATGTATATGCGCTATGTAAGCATGATTTACTTCAAACATCTTCCATGCATGCTATATTTTTATGTGCTACTCATTGCCTATGCTTATGCATTTCGATTATGTTACTTATCTCTTGTTGCATTGCATCCTACATACTTAGTACATTCAAATATACTAACGTATACTCTATGCCTACATGTTGTTACAATGTAGGAACCAGAGCCCCACTTGAGCATCTTCCTCCACGTGGCTAATACGATTTCTCTCAAGTTTTTTGGTGAGTTATCCATTGTGGGGACAATGCTTATGATCTCATGCCATGTTTTAAGACTATCTTTCTTTTATGTATATATTGATTATGAGGGTGAGCTCGATTGTTTGTCTTGGCCCCCGCTCTTATCCATGTAGTAGAGGTGTTATTGGACTTGTTATGTATTCAGCCTTGACTCTCTTGTTTTGATCTTATGTTATGAAAGTATCCCTTAGACCTTTTTCCCTTATTCTACTCTTACTATGTTGTTTAATTGCTTCTGCAACCAATAATGTGCAACAATATGTTAAGAGCCTTATCTATGGTCCCTTCGGGTTCCCCATTCATCGCGTCACGTCTAGGCCTTAGTCTTAGTTCGTGAAAAAATTGGTATCAGTGCACTAGGTTGTTAATGTTCCTCGACCTCCAACGCACAGCGCCGATTAGAGTCTTGTTCATAGTTATGTTGTACACCACAACTATGAGCAAGATGCTATGAGGTGCTTAGAAAATGTTTTCCTTCTTCATGTTCTAAGTCATGCTATAGAGTTAAAGTAAGGTTTTTCCCCCTAGTGATTGTTCTTTGCTATGCTAGATCATGCCTCATACAAGAGGAAGGAGATCCCACACTCCTAAGGAACAACAGGCTCATGGTAAGCTTCAGAATACTCTCGCTTTTCTTGCACAAGTTGGGGCAAATCAAGCCAACTAAGAGGCCCAAGCCCCTTATGCTTCTAAAATGGTATCTCAGGTGAGAAACTTGATGAGAATGAATCCCTCGGAATTTTATGGGTCAAAGGTGGATGAGGACCCTCAAGAGTTCGTTGATGAGGTGTACAAGGTTTTGGCTATTATGGGTGTTAAATCGGAAGAGAAGGCAGAGTTAGAGGCTTACCAACTCAAGGGGGTGGCACAAATATGGTTTAATCAATGGAAAGACGCGAAGGGAATCAATAATGTGGTGCTTCTGGAGGATTTTAACGTGGCTCTTCTCAATTGGTTCTTTCCTCTTGAGCTTAGGGAATCCAAATTGGTAGAGTTTATGAATTTGAGACAAAGGTATTTGAGTGTGAGGGAGTATGCCCTCAAGTTCGATCAACTCTCTAAATATGCTCCCTACTTGGTTGCTGACCCAAGGTCTAGAATGAACAAGTTCGTGATGGGTGTATTTGATTTTGTGAGCGAGGAATGTTGGTCCGCTATATTGATTAGTGACATGGATTTGTCCCATTTGATACCCTATGCCGAACAAATAGAGGAGGAGAAGTTGAGAAAAGAAGGCATCATGAGGCCAAGAGGGGCCATTTTGAGGGAAAATTCCATAGTCAAAAGGGTGGTCGGTTCCATCAAGGCCAAGGGTCTTCTCATGCATTTAAAAAGAGGGTTGCCAATGACTTTCCAAGGACCCAAGGTGTTGGGGGTGTGGTTCCTAATGGTGGGTGTCCAAAATGTGGTGGGGGTCATAATGGTTTATATTTGAGGGATACTAACGCTTGTTATGTTGTGGGGAAGTTTAGCGTAAGGTGATGGATTGCCCTCTAAATCGCAATAAGGGTAAGGAGGTTCGTCCACAAGGTGTTAATGCAGTTCCTTAGGGGAGAGATGGTCAAAAAGGTAGTGCCCCAAGGCATAATTGGTTCTATGAACTCCAAGGGTGGCAAGGGGTTGAGGAGGTTCCCCATGTCATCACCGGTATGTTAAAAGTCTTTGATTTTGATGTGTATGCACTGATTGATCAGGGTTCCACTCTTTCTTTTGTTACCCCCCTTGTTGCCTAAAAGTTCCATGTTGAGCCCGAATTGTTGTGTGAGTCATATGAAGCATCTAATCCTATTGGTGCATTTACTGTTGCTAGAAAAGTCTATAGATATTATCCCATTTGCATCTTGCATAAAATATTGCCTTGTGATCTTGTTGAGTTGGATATAGTTGATTTTGATGTCATTCTTGGGATGGATTGGTCGCATCCATACTATGTCTCTATTGATTGTAGAACTCGTAAGGTCAAATTCCAATTCCCAAATGAACCTATTCTTCAGTGGGAGAGTCATGATGTGGTGGTTAAGGGTAGGTTCATCTCTTGCATTAAAGTCCGTAGGTTGATCTTTAAGGGCTTTCTCTATCATCTTGTGAGGGTTAGGGATGTGGAGTCCAAGTTCCTTCCCATAGAGTCGGTTCCAGTGGTAAATGAGTTCCTTGATGTCCTTCCTAATGACCTTCCTGGTGTTTCTCCTAAAAGAGAAATATATTTTGGTATATACCTCCTTCCCATTACTCAACCCATTTCAAATTCCCCCGTACCGTATGGCCCTGACGGAACTAAAGGAGTTGAAGGAGCAATTGAGGGATTTTTTGGAGAAGGGTTTCATTAGTCCTAGCCAATCACCTTGGGTTGCACCGATGTTTCTTGTAAAATAGAAGGATGAGTCCCTTAGAATGTGTATTGACTACCGACAACTTAATAGGATCACCATAAATAATAAGTATCCTCTTCCACGGATTGATTATTTCTTTGACCAATTATAAGTGGCTAGTCACTTCTCGAAGATTGATCCTCGGTTCGGGTACCATCAAGTAAAGGTGAGGGAGTGTGATATTCCTAAGATGGCCTTTTGGGCTAGGCATGGGCATTTTGAGTTTGTTGTGATGTCTTTTGCGTTGACCAATGCATCAGCTATCTTCATGGATCTTATGAATAGGGTCTTCAAACCATACCTTGATTTTTTTGTTGTGGTCTTGATTGATGATATTTTGATCCATTCACATAGTAAGGAGGAACATATGGCTCATTTGAGGTTATTGTTGCAAAGATTGAGGGGAAGAGAAGTTGTATGCCAAGTATGAAAAATATGAATTTTTGTTAAAAGAGGTTGCCTTCCTAGGTCATGTGGTGTCAGGGGATGGTATTAAGGTGGATCCTAAAAAGATGGATGTAATTAGAAATTGGCCTAGACTATTGACCCCATCATATATTACGAGCTTCTTGGGCTTAATGGGTTACTATTAGAGGTTTGTGAATGGGTTATCTTCTATTGCTTCTCCTATTACCAAGTTGACTCAAAAGAAAGACAAATTTGTGTGTATCGAGGAGTGTGAAAAGAATTTCCAAACATTGAAAGATAAGCTTGTGTCCACTCCTATATTGTCACCACCGAAAGGGATAGAAGGATTTGTTGTGTATTGTGATGTTTCTAGAGTTGGTTTGGGTTGTCTGTTAATGCAAAATGGTAAGGTGATAGCCTAGCTTCTAGAAAACTCAAAGTGCATGAAAAGAATTATCCTACTCATGATCTCGAAATAGTCGCCATAGTATGTTCATTAAAGATGTGGCATCATTGTTTGTATGGGGTGAATGTTGATGTATTCACCGATCATAAGAGTCTTTAATATGTCTTCACTCAAAAAAGATCTCAAGTTGATGTAAAGAAGGTGGTTAGAACTTCTTAAGGATTATAATATGAGTGTGCATTATCATCCCGGTAAGGCTAATGTGGTGGCCAATACTTTGAGTAGGGTGTTTATGGGTAGTCTAGCACATGTTGATGGTGGTGGTAAAGAGGTGGCTAGAGAGCTCCATCAGTTGGCTAGATTGGGAGTTAGGTTGGAAGAGGTTGATAATGGTGGTGGTGATGTTGATGGTTCTAAATGTTCATTGGTCGAGAAGGTGAAAACTAAGCATGATCTTGACCCCACTTTGTTGGAATAGAAGGTATTGGTAAAAGATGGTAAGGTGGAGGTTTTCTCCCAAGGGGGAGATGGTGCCCTTACATACCAAGGTAGGTTGTGTATACCATGTGTTGATTACTTCAGAGAAAAGATTCTTGATGAGGCTCATGGTTCTATAGATTCTATTCACCTCGATTCTACTAAGATATATAGAGATTTGAGAGAGGTGTATTGGTGGGGAGGAATTAAGAGATACATTGTAAAAATTTTTGTCGTATGTCATAGTTGCCAACAAGTCAAAGCCAAGCACCAAAGGCCGGGTGGCTTAGCCCAAGACATGGAAATTCCTACTTGGAAGTGGGAGGCCAGAGCCTAGACGTGACACGGCGAATCTGGAACCCAAAGGGACTCCAAACAAGCCTCTTAACTTGACATTACACATCATTGGTCGCGAAAGCATATAAAAGTCATAACATAAGAATGGGGTGAAAAGGGCTAAGGGATAGCTTGCAAAACATCATAACGATGAGACAAGAGTCAAACTCATATCATAGATACATAATATGTCCAACAAACACCTCTAATACATAGATAAGAGCGGAGGCCAAGACAAAGCAACAGGGCTCACCCTCATAGTCAAATTGAACATGAAGTAAAGTGTCTCAATACAAGGTAATAGAACATAGATCAAGGTCCCCGAAATGGAGGACTCACCAACTTTTCTTGAATAACACCGACTAGCCACGTGGAGTAGGAGGATGATCAACTTGGGTATCGGTTCCTACATGGTGATATCATATAGGCAAGAGTATGCATTAGTACATTTGAAAGTACTAAGAATGTAGGATGCAATTGCAACCAGAATTAGGCATCACAATCAAAATGCATAACAATAGGCAATAGGCATAATATAGCGATATGGCATGTATGATCAATAGATAAGTAAAACATGCTTAACTCATGCTAATATAGGATATCATTTGTGAAGAATAGACCAAGCGAGATTTCCAAATTATAAATCCCTTCATCGGTTGATGATGATCTCACCCCATCACCTTAGTGGTGTGGTACAAACACCTTACACGGTTGATGATAATCACACCTTGTCACCCTAGTGGCGAAGTACAAACCCTCATACGGTTTGATGAGTACAAACCCCCACCTCGGTTGTCCGGATTCTTAGTTCCCCGGATTTGGCATGGTCTAATGCAACACTTTATGTAGAGTATATCATATACGTAAACTCTTTTCATCATTATTCATATCATATCTCATGCTTTGGACCTTCAATTCCACAAGAAACCCTAGTCGGACATTTTATCAAATTCTTGGGGAGTGTGTAATGGGGTAAAATACCATGTAATTTAGAGATGCAATCATGAAAGAAAATCCTTTCTAAAACCATCTATCTACACCTTGCAACATCCCCAAGACATTCACATCAAAACCTCTCATCAAATTGAACATTAGATCCAAGATTTAGAGCTCAAAACATGCTAAACAACCATAATTTCATGAACTCAAATCACTGTGTCGTGAATTTCTTAATATCTAAGACCCACATGTAAAATCAACTATAAACCATGCAAGTTGAGTAAAAAGGAGATTAGAGCATCAAGGGTGAAAAAACCCAATAGCTAAAACCTACATGCCTTAGCTTAGAGATGAACTTGGTGAAGATTGGAGATGGAGACTTGAAGCTTGAAGAAAACTTTGAAGGAAAACCTCAACTTGGGATGAGGGTTTGGGACTTGAATTTTGGGAGTGAAAATATGGCTAAGTATTTGACTGAGTTTTGGGAAATGTTTAGGATGATATGAGAGTGGAATTTGGCTTAGTATAAGAAAAAACACATTTGGGATCCTTGGGCCCAACACTTAGAAAATTTTGGACAAACCAAAAAAAAAATACACTGAAATTGGCTGCTTGCTCGTCGCGCCAACATCGCGCAGTGCTCAATGAAAAGCGCCACTTTAAAATTTATAATTGCTAATGTTTCGCTCTTAAATTGAGGTTAGACCTTTTTCACCTAATTTTGACACCCTGAACAAGAATATGAAGTCAAAGTTTTGAAATAACGAACTGATTTTAAGATATATAGAAATTAAAATTTTGAGAATTTCGAGGTACTTTTTGGATTCGTTTCACATTTGAAACAACCTTTTCAAAATTTCCACATACGTGCAAAAATCATCATAACTTCCCAACGTAAACATGAATGCATATGAATGACATAGAGGCTGAAACATAAAACTTGAGATCACATAAGGGACTTAGAACTAGCACCTTAGGCTTGAGTGGAGTGAAAAAGATAAGGATACCGCTTTTGCATGTCCACTTCAGCCTCCCAAGTAACACTTTGGACTTGTTGGTTCCTCCAAAAGACCTTAACGGATGCCACCTCCTTGTTCCTCAATCTGTTCACTTGCCCATTGTAAAATCTGAATCGGGACCTCCATATAAGTCAAGGTATCCTCAACAACATCCATAACATCAAGAGGCACAATAGCATTAGGGTCACCAACCTATTTTCTCAACATAGAGACATGGAACACCAAATGGACCAAATTCATTTCACTAGGCAACTTCAACTCACAAGATACTTTGCCAACCCTCATTAGCACCTCATAAGTACCAACATACATTGGACTTAACTTCCCCTTTTTATCAAAATAGACCACATCTTTCATAGGAGAAACATTCAAATAGGCTCAATTACCCACTTGGAATTCTAGGTCTTTCCTTCTTATATCTGTATAGGATTTTTGATGACTTTGGGCTGTTTACAACCTTTTCCTAATCATCATAACCTTCTCAAGAGCCTCCATAACCAGATTCGGCCCTAATAAAGCCACCTCTCCAACCTCAAACCAACCCACTGGTGATCTACAATATCTCCCATAAAGGGCCTCAAATGGAGCCATACCGATACAAGTGTGATAGCTATTGTTGTAGGAAAACTCAATCAACGGAAGGTCGTCATCCCAACTACCCCTCAACTCCAATACACATACCCTAAGCATATCTTCAAGGGTTTGAATTGTCCTTTCGGCTTGGCCATCCGTTTGAGGGTGAAAGCTCGTACTAAGGTGAACTTTATTTCCAAGACCCTTTTGAAAAGACCACCAAAAATGTGATGTGAATTGTGAACCACTATCCGATATGATGGAAAAGGAACCCATGCAACCTCACTAGCTCATGGATATACAACTTGCATACTGTTAAGCTCCATATGTAGTTTTAACTGTATTAAGTTAGCTGATTTCATCATCCTATCAACCACAATCCAAATGGAATCAAAATCTTTTCTAGTCTTGGGAAACCCAACCATAAAATCCATATTAATTACCTCCCATTTTCAAGTAGGAATTGCTATATCTTGGGTTAGGCCATCTGGCCTTTGATGTTCGGTTTTGACTTGTTGGCAACTTTGAAATCGGAAAACAAATTTTGCAATGTCCCTCTTCATACCTCCCCAACTATACACATCCCTCAAATCTCAATATATTTTGGTGGAAATCAGGGTGAATAGAATAAGGAGAATTATGGGCCTCATAGAGAATTTTCTCCCTCAAACCATCAATACAAGGCACACACAACCTACCTTGGTACCTAAGGGCACCATCTCCCCCTTGGGAGAAAACTTCTAGTTTGGCCTCTTTCACCAAGGCCTTCAATTCAAGCAAGGAGGAGTCAAGATCTTGTTTTGCTATCAGCTCATCAACCAATGAAGACTTAGAGCTATCAACAATAACCACACCATCGTAATCAACCTCTTCCTAACTAACCCCCAATCTAGCCAATATATGCACCTCCCTAGCCATTTCCCTATCACCACCATTAATATGAGCTAGGCTTCCCATGGACACCCAATTCAAATCATCTGCCACTATATTTATCTTACCCAGATAATAATGCACACTCATGTCATAGTCTTTAAGAAGTTCTAGAGACCTTCTTTGTCTCAAGTTGAGATCTTTTTGAGTGAAGACATATTGGAGGCTCTTATGATCGATGAAGACATCCACATGCACCCTATATAAATAATGACACCAAATCTTTAATGCAAACACAACGGCGGCTAACTCTAGATCATGGGTAGGGTAATTCCTTTCATGCATTTTGAGTTTTCTAGAAGCATAAGCGATGACCTTACCATTTTGCATTAGCACACAACTCAAACCAACTCTAGATGCATCACAGTACACAACAAAACCCTTAAGCCCATCCTATAGTGAAAATGTAGAAGTCGACACAAGCCTATCCTTCAATGTTTGGAAGCTTTTGTCGTATTTATCGGTCCACACAAACTTAACCTTCTTTTGAGTCAACTTGGTCATAGGGGAAGCAATCAAGGAGAACCCATTCACAAATCTTCTATAGTAACCTGCAAGGCCCAAGAAACTCGTAATATCTGATAGGGTCAATGGTCTAGAACAATTTCTAATCATATCGGTCTTCTTAGGATCTATCTTAATATCATTCCCCGACACCACATGACCCAAGAATGCAACCTCCTTCAACCAAAACTCACACTTTTCATATTTAGCATACAATCTCTCCTCCCTCAATCTTTCCAACACAACCTTCAAATGACCCATATGGTCTCCCACTACTATGTGAAAAGATCAAAATATTATTAATGAAGACCACAATAAAGGAATTAAAGCAAGGTTTGAAAACCCTATTCATTAGGTCCATGAAGATGGTCGGTAGATTAGTCAACCCAAATGACATCAAAACAAACTCATAATGCCCATATCCAGTTCGGAAAGTCTTCTTGGGAATGTCACACTCCCTCACCCTTACTTGATGATACCCGGACCGAAGATCAATCTTAGAGAAAAATCTAGCCCCTTGCAATTGGTCAAATAAGTCATCAATTCTTGGAAGAGGATACCTATTCTTGATGGTAACCCTATTGAGTTGCCAGTAGTCAATGCACATTCTAAGTGACCCATCCTTCTTTTTCACAAACAACACTGGGACACCCCAAGGTGATTGACTAGGTCTAATAAATCCCTTTTTCCAATAAATCTTTCAATTGTTCCTTTAACTCCTTCAACTCCACTTGGGCCATACAGTAAGGGGGAATGGAGATAGATTGAGTGTCAGGAAGGAGTTCTATCCCAAAATCTATCTCCCTCTCGGGAGGGATACCGGGAAGGTCATTTGGGAAGACATCAAGAAACTCGTTTACAACCGGAACTAACTCTATGGAAGGGACTTTGGACTCCACATCTTTAAACCACACAAGATGATACAAACACCCCTTAAAAATCGACTTATGGGTTTTAATGTATGAAATGAATCTACCCATGACCACCGCATCTTGACTTTCCCATTCAAGGTTGGGTTCATTGAGGAATTGAAACTTGACCCTATGAGTTCTACAATCAATAGAAGCATAGTAGGCATGCAACCAATCCATCCCATGTATGATATCAAAATCTACCATATCTAATTTAACAAGATCATAAGCAATAACTTATGCAAAATACAAATAAAACAACCCCTATAGACTTTCCTAGCAAAAATAGAGCACCAATAGGAGTAGACACTTCATATGACTCATGCAAAAACTCGAGGACAACATGGAACATTTTAGAAATAAGAGGGGTAATAAAGGAAAGAGTGGCACCCAAATCAATCAAAGCATATACATCAAAGTCAAAGATTTTCAACATACCGGTAAAAACATCGGGGACCTCACCAACCCCTTGCCTCCCATGTACAACATAAAATTGATTTTACCTTAAGTCACCATCTTGAGGACCACCTCCACCTAATGGAACCGCGTATGCACCCCGAATTTTGGCACGGTTTCTTGGACAATCTACCTTCTTGTTACTAGGCTCCCCATAACCAAAACAGGCATTAGAATCCTTCAAACATGGGCCTCTATGATTCCTTCCACATCTAGGACACACGTCAATAGGAACCACACCACTAACACCTTATGGCCTAGGGAAGTCATTGGCAAACCCCATAGTAGTAGTATGAGAAGGCCCTTGGCCTTGACGAAATCTAGCACCCTTTTGGAATTTACCCTCAAAATGGGCCATCATAGCCTCATGGCCCCCTCATCTTCCTCAACTTCTCCTCCTTTATCGTCTTGGCATATGTCATTAACTGAGACAAGTCCATGTCACCAATTAGTAAGGCAGACCGGCATTCTTCACTCACTAAGTTGGAGACCTCCATCATAGATTTATTAATCCTTGATCTAGCATCATCCACCAAGTGAGGAGCATACTTTGAAAGTTGATTAAATTTGAGTGCATACTCCCTCACACTCATAGCACCTTGTTTCAAGTTCATAAACTCTACCAACTTTGCTTCCCTAAGCTCACAAGGGAAAAATCGATTAAGGAAGGCCAATTTGAACTCCTCCCAAAGCACCACATTACCAATATCCTTCTCACCTTCTATTGATCATACCATATTTGAGCTAGCCCTTTGTGTTGGTACGCCGCCACTCCGCCTTTTTATTTGGCCCAACACCCATAATATTCAAGATTTTGTAGACCTTATCTATAAGCTCTTGTGGATATTCATTTACCTTCGACCCATGGAAAATATGAGAATTCATCCTCATGAAGTCTCTTAACCTAGCTCCTGAGGTAGTAGCTGAGGGGCTTGGGCCCATTAGTTGACTTGATTGGCCACCACTTGGGCAAGCATAGTGAGAGCATCCCGGACCTCACCATTGGTGGGTTGCTCCTTAGGAGTTTGGGCCCTTCTAACCACAACTCTATAGCATGACTTACATCATGAAGAAGGGAAACATTTCCAAAAATGTCTCATAGCCTCCTATTCATAGTCATGGAGCTTCATAGCCATGAATAGGACTCTAATTGATGTGATATGTTGGACTTCAAGGATCTATCAACCTAGTTCTCTGATATCAAGTTTGTCGTGACCCAAGCCCAGGGCCTAGACGTGACACGACAAATGGAGAACCCGAAGGAACCCCAAACAAGCTTTTTAATTTGACATTACACATCATTGGTCGTGGAAGCATATAAAAGACATAACATAAAAATAGGGTGAAAGGGATAAGGGATAGCTTGCAAAACTCATATCATAGATATATAAATATGTCCAACAAACACCTCTAATACATAGATAAGAGCGGGGGCCAATACAAAGCTGCGAGGCTCACCTTCATAATCAAATAGAACATAAAGTGAAGTGTCTTAATACAAGGTAGTAAGACATAGAACAAAGATCCCGGAATGAAGGACTCACCAACCTTTCTTGAATAACACCGACTAGCCACGTGGAGGAGGAGGATGATCAACTTGGGCACCAGTTCCTACATGGTGATATGATGCAAGAAAGAGTATGTGTTAGTACGTTTGAATGTACTAAGTGTGTAGGATGCAATGCAACAAGAATTAGGTATCACAATAAAAATGCATAACAATAGACAATAGGCATAATATAGCAACAGGGCATGTATGATCAATGCATAAGTAAAAACATGCTTAAGTAACTCATACTCATATAGGATATCATTTGTGAAGAATGGACCAAGCTAGATTTTCAAAGTATAAACCCCTTCGTCGGTTGATGATGATCTTACCCCATCACCCTAGGGTGTGGTACAAGCCCCTCACATGATTGATGATAATCATACCTTATCACTTTGGTGGGGAAGTACAAATCCCTCATGTGCTTTGATGAGTACAAACCCCCACCTCGGTTGATTAGTACAAACCTTCACCTCGGTTGATGAGTACATACCCCCACCTCGGTTGTTCGGATACTTAGTCCCCCAGATTGGGCATGGTCTAATGGAATACTTTATATAGATTATATCATATACATAAGCTCTTTTAATGATCATAACATCACTCATATCATATCTCATGCTTTGGACCTTCAATTGCACAAGAAACCCTAGTTGGACATTATATCAAACACTTGGAGAGTGTGTAATGGGGGTAAAATACCATGCAATTTAAATATGAAATCACACAAGAAAATATATTCTAAAAACATCAATTAAGACCTTGCAACACCCCCAAGACATACACATAAAAAAACCCTCATCAAATCCAACATTAGATGCAAGATTTAGAGCTCAAAACATGCTAAAACAACCATACTTTCATGAACTCAAATCACTGTGCACTATAATTTCTTAATATCCAAGACCCACATGTAAAATCAATTTTAAATCATGCAAATTGAGTAAAAAGTAGATTAGGGCACCATAGGTGGAAGAACTCAATAGCTAAAACCTACATAACTTAGCTTAGAGATGAACTTGGTGAAGATTGGAGATGAAGACTTGAAGCTTGAAGAAGAACCTTGAAGGAAAATACTAGCATGGGATGAGTGTTTGGGACTTGAATTTTGGTAGTGAAAGTATGGCTAAGTATTTGAGTGTGTTTTAGGAAATGTTTAGGATGATATGATGGTAAAATTTGGCTAAGTATAGGTAAAAACATGTTTGGGAACCTTGGGCCCAATACTTAAGAAAATTTTGGACGAACTAAAAAAAATTATACTGAAATTGGCTGCAGGCGCGTCACGCCAGCATCGCGTAGTGCTCACTGGAAATCATCACTTAAAGATTTATAATTGTTAATATTTCGCTCTTAAGTCGATGTTAGACCTTTTTTCACCTAATTTTGACCCCCTAAACGAGAATTTGAAGTCAGATTATCAAAATAACGAATGGATTTTGTAATATATGAAAATTAAAATTTAGGACATTCTGAGGGACATTTTTGGTCACTTTTTGGGGTCGTTTCAAGATTAATATGTATTTGTGGTTGGGTTTCCCAAGATAAGAAAGGGTTTCGCTTCATTTGGGTTGTGGTTGATAGGATGACGAAATCGGCTCCTACTCTACCGGTTAAGACCACATATGGCTCTGAAGATTATGGTAGGTTGTACATTCATAACTTGGTGAGGTTTCATGGGGTTCTTTTATCCATCATATCATATCGTGGTGCTCAATTTACTTCACATTTTTTAAGGTCCTTTTGAAAGGGTCTTGGTACAAGAGTTATACTTAGTAGGGCGTTTCACCCTCAAATGGATGGCCAAGCCAAATAAACTATACAAACACTTGAGGATGTGCTTAGGGCTTGTGTATTGGAGCTTAAAGGTAGTTGGGATGATCATCTTTCATTGATTGAGTTTTCCTAAAACAACAACTATCATTCTAGCATCGATATGGATCCTTTTGAGCCTCTCTTAGGTAGACTTTGTAGATCACTAGTTAGGTGGTTTGAAATTAGAGAGGTGACTATTTTGGGACTAGATCTAGTTATGGAAGCTCTTAAGCAGGATAGGATGATTAGAGAAAGGTTGAAGAGGGCCCAAAGTCGCCAAAAGTCCTATGTTGATGTGAGGAGAAGAGATCTTGAATTCAAAGTTAGTGATTGGGTTTATTTGAAGGTGTCGACCATGAAGGGTGTGGTTCATTTTAGTAAGAAGGGAAAGTTGAGTCCTAGATATGTGGGTCTTTATATGGTAATGAAGAGGATTGACAAGGTAGCTTATGAGTTGGAATTGCCTAGTGAGATGAATTTTTTTCATCTGATCTTTCATGTATCCATGTTGAGCAAATATATGGGAGACCCTAATGTTATTGTGCCTCTTGAAGTTGTTGGTGTTGTTAAGGCAATATGACTTACGAAGAGGTCTCGGTTCATATTTTTGATAAATAAGTGAAGAGGTTGACGAACAAGGATGTGACTTCCGTTAAAGTCCTTTGGAGGAATCCACAAGTCAAAAATGCTAATTGGGAGGCCGAAGTGGACATGCAAAAGTGATATCATTATCCATTACACTCCACTCAAGCTTAAGGTATTAATCTAAGACTCCTATGTTATTTCAAGTCTCAAGTTTAGCCCTCATGTCATTGCACACATTCATGATTAAATTGACAAGTTCATGATGATTTTACACTTGTTGAGATTTTCGAAATGATGTTTAAGCGAATTGTTGCATCATGGGAATGAATGTTCCCAAGGGGGAGTATTGAAATGACCCCAAAAAGTGCCTGAAAATGTGCCTCAAAAGTGCCCGGAATTGTAATTTCCATATATCTTCAAATTCGTGCGTGATATCAAAAATTTGACTTCATATTCTTGATCAGGGGGTTAAATTGAATAGGGAATGGCTCTAACCCCGATTTTAGAGCAAACGAATCGCAATTTCACTTTTCTAAAATTTTGATTTCAAGAATTGATCCTCGATGGTGCTGCGACGCACAGCTATCGCGGACCTGTGTGAATCTTGCCTCCGCGACAGGTCCACGTCATGGGCCAGGCGCAGACCAGTGTAATTTGTTACCAGTGATTTTTATCTCAGTCCAAGGCTTTTGCGTTTCGGGCACAAGTCTCCCCATGTGTAAAAATACATATATTTAGATATATTTCACCTTCATATCATTCAAGACATTCCCCAAAACTCTCTCAAACACTTAGACAATATTTCATCCCAAATTCAAAGTCCCAAAACTCATCCAGATCTTAAGGTTTTAATTCAAACTTCAAGTCTCCATTTCCAATCTTCTTCAAGGATTCTCCAAAGCCAAGTTATGTGGGTTTCTTTCATGGGTTCCTTTCATCCATGATGCCCAAGCTTCCTTTTACCTAACATTGCATGATTTAAAATTGATTTACTCATGGGTCTTACTTATGATGAATTTCACTGCACACTATGTTTGGGTTTCATGAAATTATGATTGCTTTAGCATGTTTTGAGCTATGGAACTAAGATCTATTTTGTGAGATTTAATGAAGGATTTTGGTGTATATTGTTTGAGAGTGTTACCAAGTATCTATTGATGGTGTTACATTGAATTTTCTAGCATGATTCCACTCTTGAGTTGCATAGTTTTATGCTAGAACTACACACCCATCAAGTGTTTGATAAAAGGTTCGGTTATGGTTTCTTGAGGAATTAAAGATCCAATGCATGTATTATGAGTTGAATGACTATATGATAATGAAAGGAGTTCATATATATGATATTATCTCTATAATGTTGGGAATTGACCAAGCCTCACTCAGGAGGTTGTAGGCTCGGGTAACCATCTCGAGGGATTTGTACCTCGATTGCCTTGCTCGAGAGGTGGTAGGCCCATGCAACCATGTAGAGGGTCTTGTATCTTGATAAAAATGTTAGTGGGTTTGTACCTCCTCAACCATGTTGAGGGGTTGGTACCTTATCAACCATGTTGGGAAGTCTGTACCTCATCAACCACATTGAGGGGTTTGTACCTCATTCGCCTCTCTAAGGAGGTGGTAGGACTTGGATATTCACTAATAATGGTCTCTTCTTACATATGTATATGTTCTATTAGAGCATGATTTACTTGAAGCATCTTCCATGCATGCCATATTATTATTTTGGTATCTATTGCTTATCATTATGCATTTTGACTATATTGCCTATCTCTTTTTGCATTGCATCCTACACACTTAGTACTTTCAAACGTACTAACGCATACTCTATGCCTACATGATGTCACCGTGTAGGACCAGAGCCCCACTTGAGCATTTTCCTCCACGTGGCTAATACGATTTCTCTCAAACTTGTTGGTAAGTCCTCCATTCCGAGGACGATGTTTATGATCTCATGCAATGTTCTAAGACTATCTTTCTTTTATGTATATATTGACTATGAGGGTGATCCCGGTTATTTGTCTTGGTCCCTGCTCTTATCTATATTGTAGAGGTGTTGTTGGACATGTTATGTATTGGGCCTTGACTCTCTTGTTTTGATGTTTATGTTATAAAAGTATACCTTAGTCCTTTTTCCCTTATTTCAATGCTTATTATGTTGTTTAATTGCTTCTGTGACCAATGATGTACAAAGATATGTTAAGAGGCTTGTTTGGGGTCCCTTCGCGTTCCCCATTCGCCGTGTCATGTCTAGGACCAATGCTTGGATCATGACAATCCATGGATAGATTTTGTGTCCCCTTCACACTCTTGAAAACAAAATGTCACATTGTGAAAGTGGCTATGTAGATCCTCTAATGGTAGGCCCGCAAATAATGCACGATTTTGTAGCATTTAAAGCAACCCACTAGAAACAGTGAACTTTGTGTCATCCCATAGTGGTGGCAACATAATAGCCTCGGTAACATCCATAGCGATAAGGTTCAATCTATATTGATTCCATCGGTAAGCATTTTCATTGTAATCCCTAGGTTGTGGAATATTCTCCAAATGAGGGGGGTTGACATTCTGATCATCACCATTAACATTCGAATCAAGGTTGTATTACCTGTGAGGTTAGCATTCACTTGATCCATTCTTCTTGTAAAATGGTGGTTCTTTTGATCAAGTGGAGTTAAGGGATTGTCTTGACTCCTAGTGTTGGGCATACACTATCTAGCATACATTGCAAAGAAACAAAACAAAAACAAAAACAAAAACAGAAGTAAAATACTAGGGAACTAAGAAATTAACACTTGAATTACAATTACTAGTGAATTCAATCAAAGTCTAGCCATATTCCCTGGAAACGACGCCATAATCATTGATCACTCCCAAGTTACATCTCACTTTTGGAGGATAAAGCAATCATTGTCAAATATAAAACCTAACAAAGGTTAGGGCCAAATCCCACAAAGAATACAGGGACTTTCCAAATCGATTCACTAATAAACAATTCAAGCATTAACTAATTCAATTCCCCTTAACTAACTCAATTCCCCACAGGGAAAGGGGGGTTACAATGATTGATAAGAAATTAAACTAAACTAACTAAAATAAGAGACTGTCAATAATGGAGAGCAACTTGGGAATTGTTGTTCCCCATGATTCACCAACTCAATATCCCCGAATAACCTAATTCTCGACTAGAGTATAGCATGCAGGACGGTAATTTAAGTGCACCAAGCCCTTTGGTCAAAGGTGAGAGGTGAATTTCACTATATGACTTGATACATCTCCATAATGTGCAATACTAACCATTACCCATAGTCCTAGTCAACTTCCCCTTGGTCTAGTTTGGTTGATTAGATGAAAACACATCATCGAATCATGTTAATCAATTTCTTTTCATATTCATTACCACGTGGATCGGAAAGGTAACCCTAGGCAAGTTCTAATGTTGTCCACCACTAGAAAACATAAAAAATGAAGAGAATTGATTAATACATAAATATCCAATCCAAGAATTGCAAATAATTCGGGTTTATTTGGTGAAATCTTCATAGTTCCCATAAACCCAAGTTGTGGGTTGAGCTACTCATGCTATGGGTATGACGAATCAAGAAAACTTAATTAATCACTTAACCTAACAGATTGAAGAACAAGCAAACCCAATTTTTATTAAGATTCACAAGTGTGAATGATACAATGAATCCACTCTCCAAGTATAAAACACTAAAAAGTACTCTAATGGCGCCATATATACTGTGTTCTCTGAATAATGATCTAAAGATTACTATTTATAGTATTTACAAACAAGTCCTAAAAAATTAGAAAAATTGGTCAGCCACTTTAAACGATAGGCCTTTATGACTCGTAACTAGGTTTACGAGTCGTAATCGGGGTCTCGTGTTCAGCTCTTGAGATCTTGGACCTCACTGTTATGGATCCACTTTATGAGTCGTAGACTACTTTACAACTCCTATTGCCCTCTCGTAGACTTCACCTGCATAAACTGGTCCTTTACTGGATCTCATTGGAATTCTTCACGAAGCCACTCTATACGAGTCGTAGAGTGATCTACGACTCGTAAAGAGGTCTCATCTGGCTAAACTTCAAATCTTCAAACTTCACTAGGAATCTCCATGAAACCCACTCTAGAAGGCTCTACGACTCGTAGAGGGTCTCGTAAACCCTCAAAAACTAGAAAATTCTACAATTTGCCCCAAAAATCATGCCAACCAGCTTTCCAGCAAAATAAACACCAAAAATACATAAAAACCCATAAATGTCGCATTGAAAACATACAAAATCCTATGTTTTAAGCATCAAATGTGCTATATTTCGAGTGCAGATCACCAATATATAATCGATGAAGAAAATAACAACGGAATATAGATAAGCAAGACAACCCCGATCCACTAACTTCTATGCACAAATATAAGAGATAACCTTGTTAGGATAAGAACCACTCAAATCTTGCTATATAATACTCGATCTACTCGGAATAGCTACTATCACAGTCTTAGCATACCAATCAAGAATAGCCCGATTAGGAGAAAGACAATCCATCCCCAATATCATATCAAATTAAAGTATATCAAGAATATTCATATCAACCCAAGTATCATAAACATCCAAAGAGAAAAGACAGGATCAATACATCCGATCCACTAATAAAGGATCATCTGTTAGGGTAAATACATGCATGGCCATAGACATACACTCACATAATAGTTCAAACTCAACAAAAAAATATTCACATACATAAGAATATGTGGATTAAAGATCAAATGATAGCGATAATGGCATGTGACAGACTATAATAATACCTATAATAACTATATCTAGTGCCTGTGCCTTGGGCCTCCCAGAAAAAGCATAGAAATGCCTACCTCTATCCCCAGTTATCTGAGTAGGACCTCTGCCACCCTACAATCATACTATATTACATTACCCCTACTCAAAGTACGTCCACCTTTACTAACTGACCTTTACCATGACCACTGACCTGAAGGGCTGAATCTTTGACTAGAGGAGCCTGACCTCGAACCAGTGTCGTAGAATAAGAGTGGTATGGACTTTCATGAGTCTAGTAGGGGCAGAATCTAAGCATATACTCTGGAGAACCATACCCGTGGCATGACCTCGGGTAAGAAGAGGACTGAAAAGGTAGAGGGGGAATACCGTAGCCACCACAACCCACGAGTCTCTGTTAAGAGCTCGATGATCCATAACTATAAGTATGAGAACCATGAGGGCCCTGACCACCCTATGAAGTCGGCAATGATGCATGAACTGGACCTCTATGCTAGAGTTTACTACCTCCCCTCTGAAAGCCTCTGCCTCTAGATGAAGTACTAGTGAAGTGACCCGAAGACTAGACACTTTTGAGGTCCCAAACTCCTCTCTCAAAATTAACTCCACCTCCTTGGTTGGACCCACTATAGTATGAAATAAAGAACCCTCCCATGAGTACCTTAAAACATAAGAGAGAATGGAGAATGTCAACCCCTTCATGAACCTGCAAACTCTCCTGCCTCAGTGGGATTTAGTGACAAAGCATGTCAAGACCGCTAATAAAACCTGGCCTCATACTCAATTACAGTCATGCCACGCTAGGTTAAATTCTCAAATCTAGACCAGATCTACTCTCAACACTCCAAGGAAATTTACCTCTCCTAAAAAGCCTTTGAGAATACCTCCCACTCTACTGATTGGGACCTTGATGGCCTAGAATGCATATAGGACCACCATCGCTCTCGAGCCGATCCTCTCAACTACAAAGCAATAAATCTAACCATACGTTAATCCATTAGACCCACAACATCCAAAATCTACTCAATGTGAGGAACTCATAAGCATCCTCTCCTTTACCACCTTAAACTAGGGTGATTTCATCTTCTAAAATTGCTCATATCTCTGCTAATCATTGGTTATCAACATCAGTGCATGAACAACCTGAGCTAGAGGAACCATTTATGCTAGCATATCAATTAACACATGTTGACGCATATAAGGTGGATAGCCTATCAAAGCTGAATGTCTGCCATATAATTATCAAAATCCTGGGACTACTCCAGCACTTGAGGAGGGGAACTTCACTCCTAGCCAGTACTTTGGTATACCTTGGGTAATGGTCTCTAGTACGCCTATCATCTTGTGAAGTGTGCCATGAAGAATAGTAGTATCCTTATCTTTTGGAGGATCCTGGTGCTTCCTAGGCTCAACTGGAGGCTCAGGTGAAATGTCTCTATCATAATCCCTTATAGGAGATGCACCATGGGCATGTTCTCGGAACTTACCTTGACCTCTAGATCTACCTTTACCTCTGCCCTGAGCTGGGAACTCAATAGTAGCCTCATGAGCTAGCTCCTCAGCTCTACCGATAGATAAGGATCCACTGCTGGCCATCTTCCAAAAGAATACCCAATACATAGCAACCTCACAACCACCACGCACGACAAGAATTTAAAGAATAAAAAGGAAATTTCCTAACAGCCTTTGTAGCCTATCAAATATAAGTAAAAGGTGTCTCTGCATCGATCCTTAAGACTTTAGTCGACTATGCTTGTACACATATAAGAGCTACAAACCTAGGGTTCTGATACCAAATTATCACAACCAAAAAGTAGGTGTGATGGCACTTTCCTAACCCACCAAGAGAAGTAATCCAAAACCTTCTTTATCCAATGATAAAACTAAAGAGAAAAAGCACTAGAATCATGAGTCTATAAAACCATGTAACACCCAACAAAATTAGCAAAATAATCCTCGAAAATAGATCTGTGCATAATGCATCTTCTAATTTTTCGATGGAAAATTTCGAGGTCGGATATGCAATTAGTATACGAAAAATTGAGTGGGACAGTAGTTTCAGTTGATTTTTAGAGCAACCAGATCAAAAAAAAAATTGATGCGAAAATGAATTCCAGTGAGGGTGCACAAGAAGTGTGCAACGCACACCTACCACGGACCAACACTTAACTTTTGTCCAAAATTTATTTACAGGATTATAATACTCATTCGAAGAATTTTTGGTGAAAAATCCCAAAACACTCTAGGTCCATATTGCGAACCCCATATTTCCGAGCCAAACTTTTTCTTGTATTTCATGAAGGACATTCCAGTCTTTTTTCAACCCCTCCTAAACTTAATACACGATCTAAATGGGTCATTTTGAGCATAAAAAGGGCTTTCAACCCCATTCTAAGTCCTTTCTAAGTTCTTGAAAAGACTAGAGATTAAGAGAAGAGAAGAAGAGCGAGGAGTTGAGGAGTTCAAGGAGAATTCTTTGAGGTTAATTATCAAAAGCTTCACACCAGGTATGTAAGGCTAAACTAAAGCATGAGATTGTTCTCCCATGTGCCCCATTGATGGTAATAGAGAAGTTGAGAACTCATGAGTCCTCATATATGTTTCCTAAAATAATTGTTTGATTATTATAGCTATTACATATACTTTCATATGTTAATGGTCATCATAAACTTGTTTCCTATAGAATTGAATACTTTTTATGAGATATTATATAAACTGTATATGTTGATATGTGAAAGCATGCATGAATGAACCTAGGGATGAAGTATAGAGCCTTGACTTGAGTATGTTGATGAAAATCTTGATGTGAGTATGAGGTTAAGTTAATTAAGCTTGATGATCCTATGAGTCTTTACAATTGAGTTCTTCAATTCTGTCTAAATGACTTTTTCTAAAATGATAATCTGAGTCCTTGAATTCTTACTGAGAACTGAGTTAATTGAGGTGAGTTAGAGTACCTGAAAATAATATAGGACTTTAGAGTTTGAGTTAATGAGACGATGAGAGTCTCCATGAGACTGATTGAGTTGATGAGTGCCTCCATGAGGCTAATTGAGATGAGGATGAATCTTATGAGTATTGAGTCTTAGGAGGAGTATCAGCACTGAAATGGGTAACAGTGAGTCCCGCTCGCACTCATTAACTACATCACCATGCGTAGGTGAGGATTGAACCATTACTTCACTTGGCCCCTTCTTGAGGTAAAGCCCCTGAAAGCAATGGAGGACTTTAAAGGTTAGATCCCTTATGGATCATAGGCATTCCTCACCTAGAAAGTACAAAACCATTGTGGCAATATCAGTGAAAGTTTTGCACAATCACTGGCTCATAAGTGATTATTGTCACACAAGAGAAACTCCCAAAAAGTTTCCACCTAGAGTACTTTGAGTCGATTTGAGTTGAGTTTCATTGAGTTGAGTTGTGTCCCATTGAGTTGAGTTGAGTTGATTAATGAGGTTTGATTAGTTGATGGGTCACTTATCTACTCTTTGTTTTTGCTTCATATAGACACTTGTCATTCTGATTAAGTATTTTCTGAGTTGATGTTATCACTATATTATTCTATATGTTTCTATTTCATTTAGCAATTTTACATACTCGTATATTCCATGTACTAATGTTACCTTTGGACTGTATCATTTCATGATGCACAGGCAGGTACTAGAGATCATTAATAGGTGCATCATTGAGGATTTGAGCATTCAGCTGAGTGGGTGAGCCTCCTTTACTTCAGAGGATCATTCTTTATTTTCATCTAGCTTGATAGAGTTAGACTTTAGTTAGCTTTTTTTGCTTTGAGATAGCCATGGGTCTGTCATTAGCACTAATTGATAGTGATATAATCTTCATAGACTAGAGTTGAGTATTGATGTTGAGACTTGTTGAACTAGTTTCTTTTATACTAGCTTATTTATTTAATATGATATTTGAGTTATAGATTGCTCATTCTTATCTTTAGTCTTCTGCTTATTTTTCTGAGTTATATAGTGAATGAATTGATGTAATGAGTCCAATTGATTCACTTGGGGTCTAGAAATAGTCTCTGAGTGCCGATCACATCTAGGGTACCCTCCTGGGATGAGACAAATTTGGTATCATAGAACAGATTTTAAGCGTCCTAGGGAGTCTATGAAGCCGTGTCCAGTAGATTCTTGTTTATGTGTGTGTTGTGCACCACACTTCATAAGCAGGAGGTTATAGGACATTAGGAATGGTTATACTTCTTTTATGATATGATTTGTGTGATAGAGTTGAAACTCTCTTCTAATTCGTGCTTTATGCATTGCAGAGTTATGATCATGTCTCCCAGATGAGCCATCAAGGGTAAAGGCCATCTTACCAGGAAAAATGTTAACCAACCTGAGCCATAAGGACATGTTGAGCCCATAGATCTAACTGTTCTTATTTAGCAGCCCCCACAAGCTGAGGTTTTCAATGTTGAGCTTCGCCAGGCTATTCAAAAGCCTAAGTTGTTACAACACCTGCTGCGGGGCAAGGAGTGGGTGGACAGGATGTACAAGACACATCCAGAATCCAGGAATATATGATGATGGATCCACCTGAGTAGACATAGTATGCATCCATTGAGGATCTTGAGAACTATGTGGAGGAGCTTTTGAAGGTGTTCTAAGTGATGCAAATGGCTGATGTTGATAGAGTTGAACTGGTTGCATACCAACTCAAGGGTGTGGCTAGACTATGGTATGACCAATGGAAAAAGGGTAGAGGAGAGGAAACCCCATTCTTGACTTGGGCAATGTTTGAGGAAGCTTTCTTAGGGATCTTCTTTCCAAGGGAATGAAGGGAGGCCAAGGTAAGAGAGTTCTTGAATTTGAAATAGAGCTTCATGATTGTGCAAGAGTATGGGTGGAAGTTCACTCAGCTATCTCACTATGCTCTAGATATGGTTGCTAACATGAGAGGGAGGATGGGAATGTGTGTTGATAGGATGAATAGAGGGCCAAAGAAAGATAGGAGAAGAGCTATGCTTGTGAGCGACATGGACATTAAGAGTTTGATGACTTATGTGCAACAAGCTGATATGGAGAGACAATATGAAAGAGAAGAGTTCAGAAGTAAAGAGCTAAGAATCCAACCATGAGGTTGGCAAGAGAAGGAATGGTAACAAATTCCAGTCTAGTCCAGCACCATCATATGCTAGTGCTCCTATGCCCAAAACCAGGAATGATCAAAGGTCTCAGAACTTTGGAGCCCAGGGATGTTAGTAACAGGCCAATTATAAAGGTACACAAGATAATCCACCATTTGTTTAAGTGTGGCAGATTATACTTGGGTAGATGTTGTGAGGGGAGTGATACACGCTTCAAGTGTGGCCAAGTGGGTCACTGCTAGAGAAAGTATCCAAAGTGGGCTGATCAAGCTCAATCTTCAGCACCATCTCTACCAGATAGAGAAAATTATAAAAGTACTACATCAGGTGCAAGCGAAGCTACAAACCACTTGTGTGCCATAGGTAGTCGCCGAGATCAAGAGAACTCCCCAAATATTATGATGGGTATGATTTGAGTCTTTACTCTTGATTGCTATGTTTTGACAGATCCTGGTGCCACATTTTCCTCTGTAACTGCTTATGTAGCCAGTAGATTTGGTAGAACTCTTGAGAGTCCTCTTGAACCTTTTGATGTTTCTACTCCAGAGGGTGAGTCTCTTCGAGCTGAGAGAATCTATAAGAGCTTGTGTAGTGTCCATCTAACATAAAGGATACTCTTATCGATTTGATTGAGTTAAAGATGACTTATTTTGATGTGATCATTGGTATAGATTGGCTTCACGCATGTTATGCCTCCATTGATTATAGAGCCCGAATTGTTAAGTTCCAATTCCTGAATGAACAAGTACTACAGTGGAAGGGTGATTCTATTGCACCAAAAGGAAAGTTTATTTCCTACCTTAGGGCCAAAAAGCTAGTTTCCAAAGGTTGTATATATCACCTAGTGCGAGTTAAATCCAATGATGTTGAGTCTCCTACTCTTGAGTCAGTGTCGATTGTGAATGAGTTTCTTGAAGTGTTTCTTGAGGATCTTCCTGGAGTCCCTCTTGATAGGGAGATTGACTTTGGTATTGATGTTTTTCCCGATACCCAGCCTATCTTAATTCCACCTAATAGGATAGTCCCTATTGAGTTGAAAGAGTTGAAAGAGCAATTGAGGGATTTGTTAAAGAAGGGCTTTATCAGGCCGAGTGTTTCTCCTTGGGTTGCTCTTGTCCTATTCATGCAAAAGAAAGATAGGTCTCTTAGAATGTGTATTGATTATACGCAACAGAACAAGGTCATGATAAAGAATAAATACCCTCTCCAATGGATAGATGATCTATTTGAGCAACTTTAGGGTGCCTCTTCTTTCTCAAAGGTAGACCTCAGATCTAGCTACCATCAGTTGAAACTGAGGGAATGTGATATTCCAAAGACAACATATAGGACTATATATGACCACTTTGAGTTCTTGGTCATAACCTTTGGGTTGACGAATGTACCAGCAGCCTTCATAGACTTGATGAATATGGTGTTCATAAAATACCTTGTTATGTTTGTGATTGTGTTCATCGAATACATATTGGCGTATCGTGAGATGAGGAGTAGCCTGCCAATCACCTCAAAGTTGTCCTCCAAATTCTTAAGGACCTCAAGTTCTATGGAAAGTTTTCAAAATATGAGTTTTGGCTCAAGTCTGTGGCTTTCCTAGGAGACATTTTTTCGAGTGATGGTATTGGAGTAGATGTCCAGAAGATTGAAGCAGTTAAGAGTTGGTCCAGACTGACCTCTCCAACTGACATAAGAACTTTCTTAGAGCTGGCAGGCTACTACCACAAATTTGTTGACTGATTTTCTTCCCTATTTGCACCATTGACCAAGTTGACTCAGAAAAGGTCAAGTTTCAGTGGTCTGATGAATGTTAGAAGAGTTACCAAGAGTTGAAGACTATACTTACTACTGCAACAGTTTTAACTTTGCTCGATGGGACAGAGGACTTTGTAATATATTATGATGCGTCAAGAATTGGATTAGGTTATGTGCTGATGCAGAGAGGGGAAGCGATAGCCTATGCTTCTATACAACTTAAGGATTATGAGAGGAACTATCCGAGACATGATCTAGAGTTGGCAGTAGCGGTGTTCGCACTTAAAATCTGATGCCACTACCTATATGGAGTGCATGTCGTCGTGTTCACTAACAACAAAAGCTTGCAGTATGTCTTTAGTCAGAAAGAGCTTAACCTGCAACCAAGGAGATAGTTGGAGTTGCTCAAAGATTATGACATGAGCATTCTCTTCCACTCAGATAAAGCTATAATTGTTGTTGACGCTCTTAGTAGGTTGATAATGCATAGCACAACCTATGCTGAGGTAGGAAAGAAGGAGATAGCTAAGGAAGTGCATCGATTGGCTCGATTGAGAGTTCAACTTAAGGAGAATGATGAGGGGGGAGTTAATGTTCAGAATGGATTTATTTCATCTTTAGTGGCAGAGGTGAAAGAAAATCAAGACAGAGATCCCGTCATACTCTAATTGAAGGATACTGTCCACAAATAGAAAGTCATGGTCTTCTCCAAAGGGGAAGATGAAGTGTTAAGGTACTAGAGTAGATTGTGTTTTCTAGATGCTGATGGTGTTTGAGATATAATTATGGCTGAAGCCCATAGTTCGAGATACTCCATTCATCCTGGCTCTACCAAGATATACCACGACGACTTGAAGGAAGTCTATTAGTGGAGTGGAATAAAGAGAGATATTGCTGAGTTTGTTCCTAAGTGCCCAAATTGCCAACAAGATAAAGTTGAGCATCAAAGGCTATGTGGATTGGCACAGAACTTTGAGATTCCTGAATATAAGTGGTAGATGATCAACATGGACTTCATTACTGGTCTAAAGAGGTCTCAAAAGAAACATAATCGATATGAGTGGTCGTGGATAAAATGACCAAATCAGCTCACTTCTTAGCAGTTAAGACAACTAATATTACAAAGGATTATGCCAAGTTGTAGGTCGTGGATAAGCTGACCAAATTGGCTCACTTCTTAGCAGTTAAGACAACTAATATTGCAAAGGAATATCCAAGATGTATATCTAGGAGATTGTGAGGATACATGGAGTGCCCTTGTCCATCATCTCATACAGAGAAGCTCAATTCAACTCCCAATTTTGGAGATCTTTCTAGAAGGGATTGGATACTAAAGTGAATATGAGTATAGCCTTTCATCTACAGACAGATGGCTAGGCAAAGAATATAATTCAAACATTAGAGGATATGTTGAGAGCTTGCATCCTTGACTTCAAAGGAAATTGGTATGATCACCTACCATTGATTGGATTTGCATATAATAATAGTTATCATACGAGCATTCAAAAGGCTCCCCATGAAGCTTTGTATGGGAGGAGATATAGATCACTAATTGGGTGGTTTGAGGTTGGAGAAGCTGAGTGCTTGGACCTGATCATTTCCATCAGATAATGGAGAAGGTAAGGGTCATTAAGGAGAGGTTAAGGACTGCACAAAGTTGCCAGAAATCTTACGCCAATGTGAGGAGAAGAGACTTAGAGTTTGAGGTGAATGATTTGGTATACTTGAATGTGTCATCTGTGAAGGGTGTCATGAGATTTGGAGAAAGGGAAAATTGAGTCCTCGCAATATTGGTCCTACCAGATTTTGAAGAGGATTGGGAAGGTTGCTTATGAGTTAGAGTTGCCTTCCAAGTTAGACGCAATTCATCGTGTATTCCACATTTCAATGTTGAAGAAATGTTTGGGAGTTACCCTTGACTTAATTGATGTTTCTATTTTTGAGTTGATGTGTTGATTCTTGAGTCAGAGTAGAGTTTATTGAGGTTGATGAGGAGTCGAGAGTTCAAGTTATTGATTGAGTATTGAGATGAGTCTTGAGTTATTCGTGCCTTAATTTCCACGTTTACTCATCATTCAAGGATGAATGGTTCCAAGGGAGAGAAGATTTAATTCCTGATAAAATATCAAAATACCCATAGAGTAGAGATATGTGCATAACGTATTTTCCCAAGCTTTGATGGCAAATTCAAGGTTGGATATACCATCAGCATGACAAATTGAGTGGGAAAGTGTCTCAGTTGAATTTTAGAGCAACCAGATCAAAATATAATGTCCAACGCGAAAATGAATTCCAGTGAGGGTGTATGACAGGTGTGCAATGCACACCTGCGATGGACCAACACTTAACTTTTGTCCAAAAATTTTCTACGGGATTAGAAAACTCGTTCGGAGAATTTTTGGCAAAAAATCCCAAAAACACACAAGGTCCACATCGTGGACCTTATGTTTCCGAGGTGAACTTTTTCTTTTGTTCGTGAAGGGCATTCCAAACCTTTTCCAACCCCTCCTAAACTAAAAACAGGATCTAAATGGGTAATTTTGAGCATAAGAAGGGTTTTAAACCTCATTCAAAGTCCTTTCTATGTTCTTGATAAGGATGGGGCTTAAGAGAAGAGAAGAAGAGCGAGGAATTGAGGTGTTTGAGGGGAATTCTTTGAGGTTTATTTGCAAAACCTTCACATCAGGTATGTAAGACTAAATTAAAGCATGAGATTGTTCTCCCATGTGCCCCACTGATGGTAATAGAAGAGTTGAGAGTCCATGAGTCCCCATATATGTTTATTGAAATACTTTCTCTATTATTTTCTTAAAAATTATCTCTATTGCATGTATTTTCAAATGTTGATGATCATCATAAACTTGTTTCCTTGAATTGAATAGTTTTCATGAGATATTGTATAAACTCTATATGTTGATTTGTGAAAGCATGCATGAATGAACCTAGGGATGGATTCTAGAGCCTTGACTTGAGTATTTTGATGGAAATCTTTAAGTGATTATAAGGTAGAGCTAATTGATCTTGATGATCCTATGAGTCTACATAATTGAGTTCTTACGTTCTGTCTAAATGACTTTTTCTAAAATGATGATCTGAGTCCTTGAGTTCTTAATGAGAATAGAGTTAATTGAGATCACTAAAAGTCCCTGAATATAGTAGAGGACTTTAGAGTTTGAGTTAATGAGATGATGAAAGTCTCCATGAGACTGATTGAGTTGATGAGTGCCTCCATGAGGTTAATTGAGATGAGGAAGAGTCTTATGAGCACTGAGTCTTGGGAGGAATCTCGAGCACTGGAATAGCTAAGAATGAGTCCCACTTGCACTCACTTACTACATCTTCAAGCATATGTAAGGATTGAACCATTACTTTAGATGGTTTCCTCTTGAGGTAAAGTCCCTGAAAGCAATAGAGGACTTTAGAGGTTAGATCCCTCGTGATCATAGGCGTTCCTTACATAGCAAGTGTGGAATGGTTGGGGTAACATTAGCAGGATTGTTTTACAATCATTGGCTCATAAGTAATTATTGTTGAATAAGAGAAACTCCCAGAAAGTTCCCACCTTGGGTACTAAAAGTCGAGTTGAGTTGAGTTCCATTGAGCTAAGTTGAGTCCCACTGAATTGAATTGAGTTGATTGATGAGGTTTGATTGGATGAGGGGTTACTTATATACTCTTTATTCTTACTTTAGATAGACACTTGATATTCTGATGGAGTATATTCTGAGTTGATGTTTTCACTATATTATTCTACCTGTTTCTGTTTCATTTAGCCATTTTACATACTCATACATTCCATTTGCTGACGTCCCCTTTGGAATGCATCATTTTATGATGCAGAGGCAGGAACTAGTGATCGTCAACAGGCGCATCATTAAGGATTGAGCATTCAGCTGAGTGGGTAAGCCTCCTTTACTTGGGAGGATCATTATTTTTTTCATCTAGCTTGATAAAGTTAGACTTGAGTTAGCTTATTTTGTTTTGAGGTAGTCATGGGTCTGTCATTGACACTAATTGATAGTGATAGCGGCTTCATAGACTAGAGTTGAATATTGATATTGAGATTTTTTGAGATAATTTCTTTCATGCTAGCTTGTTTATTCAATATGATATTTGAGTTATAGATTTCCCATTCTTATCTTTATGCTTCCGCTGATTTTTCTGAGTTATATATTAAATGAATTGATGTGATGAGGCCAAGTGGTTCGTTTGGTGACTAGAAATAGTCTCTTAGTGCTAGCCACGTCTAGGGTACCCTCTCCAGGAGTGACAAACCATCCCAAGAATGGTGTTACAAAGCTTGTCACGACCAAAGCCTAGGGCCTAGATGCGACACAACGAATGGGGACCCGAAGGGAGTCCCCAAACAAGCCTCTTAAGCATACATGGCACATCCTTAGTTTAGTAGAAACGTGAAAGAGAAAGGAGCACATATCACAGTCGTATCTAAAGGAAATGGGATTAATAGAAATCTTTACCATACGTACAAATTAAAAGAGTAAAGCTCAAAACAAAAAATCCATATCCAACATCACCTCTACTATGAGCGGAATGAGGGCCAAGACATCTCTAGGGCTCTCCTTCAAAAAATGAAAGAAAGTCTAAATAGATAAGTTGTAATACCCTACATCTTACATGTACTTGTCCTATGCGCATGAAACATGATATGGCCATGTCAAATTAGCGCCTATTTTTAAAAGTGCTTGAATCTCATATTAGAGGGCGATATGTACATCTAACACTTAAGAGGGTCGAGTGTATACAAGTTTTAGGTCAAATTGAGGAGATCGTGGCCTTAAATGAAGTGAGAGAAGTGAGGTGCTTGTAGGACTTAGGAAGCTAGAAGGTGAGTCACCTACTTGCTTAGCTTAAATTTGCTAGCTAGACGAAGACGAGGCCCGACGTCGGATTTGTCCAAGTCCAATTATGAACAAAGTCCGTGTTAAGGGTGTAACTTTAACCCATGTTTTAGCATCATAAATGAACTATATTTTCAGCCCAATAAGGATATAAAAAGATCCCAAAGACATCACATTTCTTTGATAATTTAGGACCAAACCAACTAAAAGAAAGGGGAAAAATGGGCAGCAAAGGCCCATCAATTTGGAGCCCCTTAACACCCAAGTGAAAGAGGAAAAATAGTACATTACTCACTTGATAAAATAAGTACTAAAATGTAAAAGAAATTCGGCCAAATAAATCTTTAAAAGGGCTTACAAGCAGATCCTTCAAGTCATTTAACTTAGACAAACAAAAATCAGTTATCCAAAGGTTTCTCTCTTCGCCTTCTTAACCTTGCAAAGTAGCCACAAGGAGACTTTTAGGGTTCTTGGAGAAGCCCTACACCTTGAGGGTAAAGGAAAGTAAGAATACTTATGTTTTTAGCATTGTTTTCTCATGAAAAACAAGAGGTTAAGCTGATTATACTTTTGCTGAAATTGTTGGACAACATGTGTTCCAAAGGTTGTTATACATTTTTCTTGTGTATTTGGAAGCTTTTCACTTTTTGGTTGTATTGTTTATGTAGGGAGGCTACTGTTCTTAATGAATCTTAGTTCTATAATGATGTATAAAGGCTGCTGCACCATTTTTACAGTCCGTAAAAGTGAGTTCTTGTATGATATCGTAATTGTGCTCTTAATAGGAACCTGTGGGCTGATGATCGGAGATTGTTGTTTCACGTTCTCCATATACTTTAGAGCTATTTTTTTTAACTTTTTTGGGACTATTGTTATGTGTATATATGCTGGGGACTATTTGGTTAAAGTTGGAACAGGTTTGGAATTGTCAACATCGAAATGTAGCGAAGGGATGTAACGTTATGCCGCCTATTTGTATGTTGTGTAGAATTGTTATGTGTTGTGTTTTGTGGGTTGTTGTAAGATTGTTATGGTACTAAAATAGGCTCCACATGATTTGCATATGAGAATGTGTATTAGAAAGTACGATTAGAGGCGAAAAGTTTGAAATAATACGCTCGGGTTTATGATTATACGCTTGCTGCCCGTGTGTTGTTTTTGTGAGATTAGGCCGCCAAGATGTATCTATTGGCCGGAAATGTTATTTTTGTCACCTACTATACTATAGATAAATATTTAGAGGAAGGGAAGGTTATCTTGAGGTACTAGCAAGGTCGTACAGTAAGGTATGTAAGGCTACTCGATTTCGTATTACTTGGCATGAAATCTAGATTCTTCATTGGCACATAAAGGCACTTA
>JAABOM020058680.1:0-13635 GCA_011800125.2 Solanum clarkiae
ATAACATTCAGATTACTCACACAGTTACTCAACATAGACACATGAAACACCGGATGAACCAAATCCATTTCCCTAGGTAATTCTAACTCATAAGCTACCTTGCCAACCCTTCTCATTATCCTAAAAGGACCCACACATCTTGGGCTCAACTTTTGATTTTTAAAAAAATGGGCCACACCCTTCATGGGTGACACCTTCTAATAGACCTAATCATCAACTTTGAATTCAAGCTCCCTTCTCCTTACATCGGCATAAGACTTTTGATGACCTTGGGCCGTCTTCAACCTTTCTCTAATCATCCTAATCTTCTGAAGACACTCCATAACCAGATTTGGTCCTATCAAGGTCACCTCACAAACCTCAAGCCACCCCACTGGTGATCTACAATATCTACCATAGAGAGCCTCAAAAGGATCCATATCGATGGTAGAATGATAGCTATTGTTTTAGGAAAACTCAATTAACGAAAGATGATCGTCCCAACTACCTTTAAGCACAAACACATGCTCTAAGCATATCCTCAAGGGTTTGGATGGTCTTTTCGGCTTGTCCATCTATTTGAGGGTAGAAGGCCGTAGAAAGCTTAACTCTACTACCAAGACCCTTTTGGATGGACCTCCAAAAATGCGAGGTAAATTGAGCACCATGATCCAATATGATGGAGAAAGGAATCCTATGCAACCTCACCATGTCATGGATGTATAACCTTGCAAAACCTTCAGCCTCATATGTGGTCTTAACTGGTAGGAAGTGAGCCAATTTTGTCATCCTATCAACTATAACCCAAATGAAATCAAAACCTTTACTATTCTTGGGAAACCCGACAACAAAATCCATATTAATCACCTCTCACATCCATGTAGGAATCTTTATGTCTTGGGTTAGGCCTCCTAGCCTTTGATGATCGGCTTTGACTTGTTGACAACTATGACAACTGGAAACGAATTTGGTAATGTCCATTTTCATGCCTCCCCAACAATACACCTCTCTCAAATCTCTACACATTTTGGTGGAATTGGTGTGGATAGAATAAAAAGAGTTATGGGCCTCATCAAGGATCTTTTCTATTAAGCCATCAACACATGGTGCACACAACCTACCTCGGTGCCTAAAGGCACCATCTCCTTGTAACATCTCATAAAATTACTAAAATGCCCCTAAAATACACCACACATGAAATGCATCTTCCGAAGCTCTGATGGAAAATTCGACATTGAATTTGAGATCAGCATTGAAAATTCAGTCAGGAAATGGTCTCGACCCGATTTAAGACAAACCTGATCGAATTATAGAATTGCATATAATGTATAAAGATGGTAGCAAATCCACGCCCCCTCCGAGATGGGAATCAGGTTTTTGAAATTTTAACCAAAGTACATTGGTGCATGCCACCTCTGCAATGCGCACCTATATACAAAATTTTTATTTTTTCTTTTATTTCGGGGAGGGTAATGTTGTCCTTCCCAATGTACTTTAATACCCCAAAACCATTTATATAAGTCTAACTATGTACGAAGAGTTTCAAAAACCTATTTTTTCTAAACTTTTACGTAAGTTCTGAGGGATAAGAAGGAGAGAAAGTGTATGGATTTTTCAGAGAGGCTCTGAAATCCTTGAAGATTCTTCGTACTGGGTATGTAAAGGCTGCCAAGAGCATGGAATTGCTTCTTCCATGTGCCTCATACATGTAATTGGATGATAATTGATGATTGAGGAGCCTTGAATTGAAATTCTTGAAATTTATCTTTAATTTGTATACATTATCTTAAATTGATGATCAATATGCTTAACTTTACTGTATACATGCATTTTTATGTGATCATCTATGTGCCCTGTATATATTCTCTGTTAAAGACTTGGATAATGAACTTAGGGGGAATGTCTAGAGCCTTGATGGTCTGAGTGTGATGCTTGATTGATCCTGAGTCCTGAGGTGAGTGTATTGATGACTGAAATAGCTGGAAATAGTTTTGATAGAGTTAACTGAAGGTTGATTCTTAACTTAAAAGAATAGTCCTTCTCCTTGAGTTTATAGATGATGAAATGAGGTGAGTGTTCTTTCCTGTAGGGGTTGAATGATGGAAATTATTGATGAATTGAAAGACTTATGGGCATGTTGAGTCCTAGGAAGATTATTAAGCATCGAAAGTGAGTAATAGAGAGTCCCACTCGCACTCATTAACTACATGGCCAGCATAGCAGAGGATTAGACCATGAGAATGGATGTTTCCTTAGTTTCGAAAGAGGACTTACTATTATTATAAACTCCTGATGTATGCCCTTTCACCTCTGTAAGGTACTGGGCGAATGCTGAAACGACATTGCTTCATTATAACATTATTAGTTCAAAGGTGATGGGTGTCAGTCTAAGAAAATCCCAGATAAGTTTCATGATGGTAGAACTCTAATGTGATGTGATTGTTTGATGTCTTGATGGATAGTGAGGTCATTAAGTTCTATCCATTATTCTGAGGTGAGGATGAGTGAGTGATAAGTGATTTTTATTTGGTTCCATTTACTTTAGCCCATTTTACACACAATACATTCCATGTACTAATGCCCCTATGGTGCTGCATCATTTTATGATGCAGATTCTGTAGACAGAGAACTTCAGTAGCCCAACCGTTGAGGTTCAGAGCTTTTTGGATTCTTGATAGTGGTGAGTCCTCCCCTGTATTCGGAGGATGGTTATTTTTCTTTAGGTTGATGGCCTTTTTCTTTATTTTTGTAGCCATGGCTATCATGGTACCATCTCAGACAGTAGTATGGAGGATTTATAGACATATATGTTGATGGTTCATGTTGGGGGTTCTTTCCCTCTCCTTTCTTTATATTGAGACTTTCCTTTGATATCTTGACTCATCTATGATAGATTAAGTTGACTACTTGAGCCCATAGAAAGATTATTATTATTCTTATTTTGTTAAATTTCTCTATTGAATTGACCTAACTAATACAATGAGACTAGGTGGTCCACTTGGGGGCTAGCAATAGTCTCTGAGTGCCAGTTATGTCTAGAGTATCCTCCCGGTGCATGATAAACTTAGTATCGGAGTACAGAGTTCGAGTGTCCTTAGGAGTCTATGAATCTGTATCTAGTAGAGTCTTGTTTAAGGGTGTGTTGTGCACCACACTTCATAAGCAGGAGGCTATAGGAAATTAGGAAGTATTACCCCTCTTCTAAAATCTGAGTTCATCCTATTGAGTTTAACTTGCGAAATCCTGTGTTAACTCATGCCTTTTATTCTTACAAAGAATGTCGCCCAAGAGAACAACTGCTTAGCGAGATACCCCAGCTCCAATTACTCACAACACCCAGTCGAATGCTCCGATTGAGACTAAGACTAGGAGATAGGGACACCCTGCTAGGACTGCTGAGGTCGCTCAGGCGCCCCCTGCTCAGCCCCAGCCAGCTCCCATTACTGAGGCAGAATTCGGAGAAGCTATAACCATCCTGACTCAATTAGTGGCCTCCTAGGGGAATAGCCAAGGTTCTCGGGCTCTTAGTTTTGGCTCACAGGACCCTCAGCTACAAGTTGTCTTAGGGACTTCTTGAGGATGAACACGCAAGTATATATAGGTTGGAGGTGGAGGAGGACCCGCAGAATTTCATTGATGAGATGTACAAAGTTTTGAGGGCTATACATGCGAATGAGATAGAAGGGGTTGAGCTTACTCCTACCAGCTGAAAGACATGGCTAATATGTGGTACACTGAGTGGGAGGGGAGTAGAGATGAGGATGCGGAGCCTGCAACATGGGAGAAGTTTGAAGCTGTCTTCCTTGATCACTTCTTTCCTCAAGAGTTGAGTGAGGCGAAGACGGATGAGTTCGTGAATCTGAAACAGGAGGGATGACTGTGAATGAGTATAGCCTTAAGATCATCAAATTGTCAAGGTATGCTCTAGAGATGGTGAAAGAGATGAGAACGAGGATGAGGAGGTTTATGTCTAGCCTGGCTAGACATGCGTAGAAAGAGTATAAGGCTACTTTGTTGATTCCTTGTATGGACATCTCCAGACTTATGGTGTATACATAGCATACAGAAGATGATAAGTGGAGGGATACAGAAGAGCATTTGAGAAGTAAGGCGAATTCAGTGGAACATGAGACTAGCCGGCAGAGACATAATAGAGGTGACAAGTCTTATTTTAAGAAGAGATCATTATATCCTGCACCACATACAGCAAGCGCACCTATGTATCCAAATAACTATGATTGGAAATCTCAAGGTTATCTGAATTTCAGGACACCGAGTGCCTAATTTTAGGGTAGTATGACTCAGGGCCCGAAGGGAAAGCCACCTTGTGGTAATTATGGGAAACTTCATTAGGGTAGGTGTCGTTTGGGAACAGGTGCTTGTTTCCTCTGTAGGCAGGCAGATCACATCCAGCAGGAGTGCCCAAAGAGGAGACGAGGTGAAGAAAGCAGCAAAGCTCAGTCTTGCGCAGCACCCCTAGTGGGTAACCAGCAAAGGGGTACTACTACGAGTACAGGAGGCAGGACGAACCACCTTTATGTTATGGGTAACGAACAGGATCAGGAGGCTGCACAATATATTATCACGGGTATGCTTCGAGTCTTTAATTATGATTGTTATGCATTGATAAATCCGGGTTCCACCTTATCTTTTATGACCCCGTATGTGGCTAGTAAGTTTGGGGTTCCTCCAGAGTTCTTGCATGAACCTTTTTTTCTTTCTACTCCTACTGGTAAGTCTATCTTATCTATGAGGGTTCACAGGGACTATGTAGTGTCTATTTATCATAGATACACCTTAGCAGATTTGATAGAGCTGTAGATGGTTGATTTTGATGTAATAGTGGGCATGGATTGGCTTCTCGCCTGTTATGCTTTTATCGACTGTAGAACTTGGATCGTTATGTTCCAATTTCCTAATGAGCCTGTCTTAGAGTGGAAAGGGAGTTCTACAGTCCCTAAGGGTAAATTCATATCTTAGAGCTAGAAAGTTGATATCCAAGAGTTGTAATAACCACCTCGAGTGAGTAAAGTCTTATGATATTGAGTCTCCTACTCTTGAGTCAGCCTCGATTGTGAATTAGTTTCCAGAGGTATTTCCAGAGGATCTTCTAGGAGTCCCTCCTGATAGGGAGATTGACTTTGGGATTGGTGCTCTTCCCAAGACCAAACCTATCTCAATTTCACTCTATAGAATGGCCTCAACAGAGTAGAAAGAATTGAAAGAGAATTTGACTTGTTAGAGAAAGGTTTTATAAGGCCTAATGTCTCACTTTAGGACGCTCCTGTCTTATTTGTGCATAAGAAAGATGGTTCTTTAAGAATGTATAGACTACCGATAATTGAAACAAGATTACCATAAAGAAAAAGTATCCTCTTCCTTGAATAGATAACCTCTTTGACTAGTTTTAGCGTGCTACTTGTTTCTCCAAGATAGACCTCAGATCGGGTTACCATCAGTTGAAGGTGAGGGAAAGTGATATTCCTAAGACAGCTTTTAGGACATGGTATGACCATTTTGAGTTCTTGGTCGTGTTCTTCGAGTTGACAAATGTACTTTCAGCTTTCATGGATTTGATGAACAGGGTATTCAGGCCATGTCTTGATATGTTCGTGATCGTGTTTATTGATGACATTCTGGTATATTCGAGGAACGAAAAGGATCATGCTAATCACCTTAGAGTGGTTTTGCAGACACTCTAATATCATGAGTTGTATGCGAAATTCTCCAAGTGTGATTTTCTGCTCAAGTCAGTGGATTTCTTGGGCCATGTTGTTTCAGGAGATGGTATTCGGGTGGATACTCAGAAGATTGAGATGGTTAAGAACTTGCAAAGACCCACTTCTCCAAAAGAACTAAGAAGCTTCTTAAGTTTAGCAGGGTACTATTGCAGATTTATTGAGGGTTTCTCTTCTCTGTCAGCCCCACTGACTAAATTGACTCAGAAGAAGGCCAAGTTTCAGTGGTCTAAGGCATATGAAAAGAGTTTTCAGGAGTAAAAGACTAGATTGACTACAGCACCAGTGTTTACTTTTCCATATGGGATGGGGGACTTCATTATATTGTGATGCCTCCCGAGTGGAATTGGGCTATGTACTCATGCAGAGGTGGAAGGTAATAACTTACACCTCCAGACAGCTTAAGGTTCATGAGAAGAACTATTCGACTCATAACCTTGAGTTGGCAGCAGTGGTGTTTGCACTTAAAATTTGGAGTCATTATTTGTATGGAGTGCATGCGGACATGTTCACTAACCACAAAAGCTTGAAATACATGTTCAACCAGAAAGAGCACAACTTGTGATAGAGGAGATAACTGGAGTTTCTCAAGGATTATGATATGAGCATTCTTTACCACCTAGGTAAGGCTAACATTATTGCAGGTACTCTTAGCAGGATGTCTATGGGTAGCACCGACCATGTGGAGAAAGGAAGAGAGAATTAGCCAAGGTGGTGCATAGATTGGCTAGACTAAGGGTGCAACTTGAGGAGAAAAACAAAGATAGGGTCAATGTTCAGTGTGTTTCTGCTTCATCCTTAGTGTCAGAGGTGAAAGAAAAGCAAGACCAAGACCGTGTCTTACTCCAATTAAAAAAAGCAGTTAAGAAGAAGGTGATGATTTTCCCTAAAGGGGGTGATGGGGTATTGAGATATCAAGGGATATTGTGTGGACCTGATTTTGATGGTGTTCGAGATAGAATCACGGTGAAGATCATATTACAAGATATTCCATCCATCCTGGCTCCACCAAGATGTACCATGACTTGAGGTATGTCTATTGGTGGAATGGGATGAAGAAAGGCATTGTTAAATTTGTTTCTAAGTGTCCCAATTGCCAACAGGTTAAGGTTGAATATCATAAACCGTGTGGATTGGCTCAGAACTTTGAAATTCCAGAGTGGAAGTGGGAGGTGATCATTATGGATTTTATTACTAGCTTACCAAGATCCAGAAAGCGACATGATTCGATATGGGTGATTGTTGACCGGATGACTAAATTAGCCAACGTTTTGGCAGTTAAGATAACTTATATGGCTGAGAAGTATACCCAACTATACATTCATGAGGTTGTGAGGTTCCATGGGGTCCCCTTGTCCATCACCTTGGACAGAGGAGCTCAATTCACCTCTCAATTTTGGTGATCCTTCAAGAAGGGAGTGGGTATGAAGGTGAATTTAAGCACCACTTTTCACCCTTAGACCGACGAGTAGGCAGAGCGTACTATTCCGACTTTGGTGTATATGTTTATAGGATGTTGTTATTGAATTTAAATGAAATTGGATGATCACCTACCGTTGATTGAGTTCGCGTGCAATAATAGCTATCATGCCAGCATTGAGATGGACCTGTATGAAGCATTATACGAGATGAGGTGTAGACACTGATTGGCTGGTTCAAGGTGGGTGAAGCTAAGTTGATTGGGCTTCATCTCGTACACTAGTCTATGGAAAAGGTGAAAGCCATCAGGGAAAGGTTGAAGATAGCACAGAGCCGCCAGAAGTCTTATATGGATGTGAGAAGGAGAGGCTTGGAGTTTGAGGTAGATGATTGGGTGTACTTGAAGGTGCCACTCATGAAGGATTTCATGAGATTTGGTAAGAAAGGAAAGCTAAGTCCCCATTACAACGGACCATATAAAATTGTAAGGAGGATTGGGAAGGTTTCTTATGAGTTAGACTTGCCTTCTGAACTAGATGGAGTTCACTCGGTGTTTCATGTATCTATGATGAAGAAGTGTTTGGGGGATCCAACTTTATCCGTTCCTGTGAAGCGTACGGGGGTGAAGGATATCTTCCCATATGAGGAAATTCCAGTCCAGATCCTTGACCGACTAGTTTGGAAGCTGAGGAATAAAGAGATGGCATCCGTTAAAGTCTTATGGAGGAATAAATTTGTTGAGGAAGCTACGTGGGAAGCTGAGAAAGCGATGAGACGTAAATAATCGCACCTATTTGTGCTAATTAATGATGATGTTGAAGGTAAATATTCTTATTCTTAACATTTCCAAATGTTTCTTTTCATTAAGTTGATGCCTTACTTTATTCCATTCCCGAGTGTAAGAGAAAGTTAGATTGATGATGGATAATCAGAGTTCGAGTGTTCTCAAATGAGGAATAAGATGAGTTCTGGGGTTATTCATTGTTTCGTCCGACCTTTACTCATCATTCAAGGACGAATGGTTCCAAGAGGGAGATGATGTAACACTCCATAAAATTATCAAAACTCCCCTAAAATACATCATGTGCACAATCCATTTTCCAAAGCTCTAATGGTAAATCCGAGGACGAATTAGCGATCAGCACGAAAATGGACTCGATCCGGTTTAAAACAAATTGGGTTGAATTATGAAAATGCACATAATGTGCAAAAACAGTAGCAAATCCGCGCCCCCTCCATGACGGGCCAGGGCTGCGAAATTGCACTTGTGTTTTTTTTGTTGATTTTCGATAGAAATCATTTTCCAAAATTTTAACCGAAATGCACTAGTGCACTCCCCTCTGCAACGTGCACCTACATACAAAATTTCTATTTTTTTCTTTTATTTTAGGAAGGGCAATTTTGTCCTTCCGAATGTATTTTAATACCCCAAAATTGTTTATCTAAGCTTAAATATGTATGAAGAGTTTTAAAACCCATTGTTCTAAACTTTTACATAAGTTCTGAGGGAGAAAAAGGAGAGAAAGAGTAAGGGTTTTCCAGAGAGGCTCTAAAATCCTTGAAGATTCTTCATCCCAAGTATGTAAAGACTGCCCAGAGCATTTAATTGCTTCTTCCATGTGCTCCATACATGTATAGGATGATAGTTGATGATTGAGGAGCCTTGAATTGAAATTCTTGAAAGTTATCTTGAAATTTATCTTTAATTTGTATACATTATCTGAAATTGATGATCAACATGCTTAAGTTTACTGTATACATGCATTATTATGTGATCATGAATGTGCCCTATATAAATTCTCTGTCAAAGACTTGGATAATGAACTTAGGGGGGACGTCTAGAGCCTTAATTATCTGAGTGTGATGCTTGATTGAGTCTGAGTCCCGAGATGAGTGTATTAATGACTGAAATAGATGGAAATAGTGTTGATAGAGTTAACTAAAGGTTGATTCCTAACTTGAAAGAATAGTCCTGCTCCTTGAGTTGATAGATGATGAGATGAGGTGAGTGTGCTTGCTTTTAGAAGTTGAGTGATGGAAATTCTTGATGAATTGAAAGATTTATGAGCATGTTGAGTCCTGGGAGGAGTATGGAGCACCGAAAATGAGTAAGAGTGAATCTCACTCGCACTCATTAACTACGTGGCCAGCGTAGCAGAGGATTGGACTATGAGAAAGGATGTTTCCTTAGTCCCAAAAAAAAGGACATTATTATTATAAAACTTTGATGTACGCCCTTTCACCCTAGCAAGGTACTGGGCAGATGCTGCAATGATATCGCTTCTTTGTACCATCCCCGCCTCATAGGTTATGGGTGTAGGTCTAAGAGACTCCTGATAGGTTTCATGTTGATAGAACTCTGATGTGATGTGATTGTTTGATGTCTTGATGTATAGTGAGGTGATTGAGTCCTGTCCTTTATTCTGAGGTGAGGATGAGTGATGATGACTGATTTTTCTCTTGTTCCATCTAATTTAGACCATTCTAGATATAGTACATTCCACATACTAATGCCCCTTTGGCGCTGCATCACTTTTTATGATGCAGATTCTGTAGACAGAGGACTTTAGCAGCCCAATCGTTGAGGTTCAGAGCTTTCTGGATTCTTGGTAGTGGTGAGTCCTTCCCTGTATTAAGAAGATGGTTATTTTTCTTTAGCTTGATGGCCTTTTTCTTGATTTTTGATAGCTATGGCCTATCATGGTACCGTCTCAGACAGTAGTATAGAGACTTCATAGACGTAGATGTTGATGGTTGATGTTTGGCTTCTTTCCCTCTCCTTTCTTTATATTAAGACTTTCTTTTGATATCTTATTTCATCTATTATAGATAAAGTTGTCAGCTTGAGCCCACGGATAGATTATTAATATTCTTATTCTGCTAAAGATCTCTACTGAATTGACCGAACGAAGGCAATGATACTAGGTGGTCCGCTTGGGGGCTAGTAATAGTATCCGAGTGTCAGTTAAGTCTAGGGTACCCTCCCTGGAATTGACACTCCCCCTTGGGAGAAAACCTCCACCTTTCCCTCTTTCACTAAGGCCTTCTATTCTAACGAGGAGAGATCAAGATCGTGTGGTCACCTCATCAACGAAAGAAGACTTAGAACCATCCACAACAACAACATCACCATTACCAACGTAACCCCCAATCTAGTCAATCGATGCACTTCCCTAGCCATATCCTTATCACCACCATTAACATGGGCTAGGATACCCATGGACATCCTACTCAAGGCATCTGCCACTACATTTGCCTTACCCGGATAATAATGTACACTCATATCATAATCTTTAAGAAGTTCTAGCCACCTTCTTTGCCTCAAGTTGAGATCTTTTTGAGTGAGGACATATCAGAGGCTCTTATGATCGGCGAACACATCAACATACACCCCATACAAATAATTTTGCAAAATTTTCAAAGAAAGTACTATGAGGGTCAATTCAAGATCATGAGTGGGTGATTGTTTTCATGCACTTTGAGTTGCCTAGAAGCATAGGCTATCATCTTACAATTTTGCATTAGCATACAACCCAAACAAACTCTAGAAGCATTACAATATATCACAAATCCCTCAAGCCCATCCGGCAGTGACAATATAGGAGCAGACACAAGCTTATCTTTTAAGGTTTGGAAGCTCCTCTCACATTCATCGGTCCACACAAACCTAGCCTTCTTTTTAGTCAATTTAGTCATAGGGGAAGCAATAGAAGAGAACTCATTAATAAACATCCAATAATATCCCGCCAACCCCAAGAAGCTCCTAATGTCTGACGGGGTCAATGGTCTTGGCCAATTTCTAATCACATCGATCTTCTTGTGATCTAACTTAATATCATCCCCCAACACCACATGTCTTAGGAAGGCAATCTCCCTCAACAGAAATTCACACTTTTCATATTTATTGTACGATTTCTCCTTCTCAATCTTTGGAACACAACCCTCAAATGAGCTCTATGCACCTCCTCTCCATGTGAATAAATCAAAACTTCATAAATGAATACCATAATAAATGAAACAAGGTATTTTTGAAAACCCTATTCATAAGGTCCATGAAAATGGCCAGTGCACTAGTCAACCCAAAAGATATCAAAACAATCTCGTAATACCCATGTCTAGCTCGGACAATCATCTTGGTAATATCACACTCCCTCACCTTCACTTGATGATACCTGGACAAAAGATCAATCATAGAGAAATGGCTAGCCCTTTGCAATTGGTCAAACAAATCATCAATCTTTGGAAAAGGATACCTATTCTTGATGCTGAACCTATTGAGTTATCGATAGTCAATACACTTCTTAAGGGACTCATCCTTCTTTTCAAAAGCAACTCCAGTGTACCCCAAAGTGATTGACTAGGCCTAATGAACCCCTTCTCCAACAAGTTCCTCAATTGTTCCTTCAACTCCGTCGAGGCCATGCAGTAAGGGAGAATAGAAATAGGTTGAGTATTGAGAAGGAGAATTATACCAAAATCCATTTCCCTTTCTGGAGGAACACCAGGAAGATCATTTGGAAAGACATCAAGGAACTCATTAACAACGGGAACCGACTCTATGAGAAGGACTTTGGACTCCACATCCCTAACCCTCACAAGATGGTAAAGACACCCCTTAGAGATCAACTTACAAGCTTTAATGCGATGGATGAATCTACCATTGACCACCACATCTTGACTCTCCCACTAAAGGATGGGTTCATTTGGAAATTGCAATTTGACCCTACGGGTTTTACGATCAGTAGAAGCACAGTATGTATGCAACCAATCCATCCCAAGAATAATATCAAATCAACCTTGTCTAGCTCAAAAAGATCACAAGGCAATATTTTATGCAAGATGCAAATATGACAACTTCTATAAACGTTTCTAGAAAAAATAGATGCATCAATAGCAGTAGACACCTTATATGACTCATGCAACAACTCTGAGTCAACATGGAACTTTTTGGCAACAAAGAGGGTAACAAAAGAAAGAGTGGCACCCGGATCAACAAATACATACACAACCAAGTCAAAGATTTTCCACATACCAGTAATGACATCGGGGACCTCGTCCATCTCTTGCCTCCCATGCAAAGCGTAAAACCAATTGTGCCTTTGGTACCATCTTGTCGGCCACCTCTCCCCAAAGGAACCACATTAACACCTTTAGGACAAACCTCTTTGACCTTGTTACAATTTCGAGGGCAATCGACCATTTTGTGACTCACTTCCACACAACAAAAGCATGCGTTAGTATCTCTCAAGCATGGGCCCTTATTGTCACGATCGAACCTAGGGACCGTGATTAGTGCCGATTAGGCACCCAGACAAACACTAAACTGGATTTCCAACTATAATAGTTAAGGAATCTACTAAAATTTTGGCAGAGTTTCATCTGTTTTACTGACTAACCAAACCTGCAAATAGCAACCCAACATACAACAAATATCTATATTCATACATATGCGGGCGGACAAGGTCACCGCTGCGGTAGAACCGCCCAACAAATATATCATACATGCACAGTCATACCACAAGCAAAATCCCACACCCACATGTATCCACAGACCTCTAAACACACGGACTGAATCATTAGATGGGACAAGGCCCCGTCATACCCTCAAATATACATAAATGCAAAATATAGAAAATAAGTGTACATGTATATACCCAAAAGTCTACTCCTGAGGCAAAAGAAGCACTTCAATGGTAGACAGCGATCCTAAGAAGATGGATCTCTAACTTGTATGTTGGTACCTGTGGGCATGAAATGCAGCCCCCCAGAAGGAAGGAGGTCAGTATGATATATGTACCGAATATGTAAAGCGGAACGTACAAAATATAAGTAGGAGTAATAATCCGAATAAAAATATATGAGTCAACCTGTGTGCAAGCATCAAAATAGTTCTTTATTTATAATATCAAAATAATGCATATCAGACGGGAACGAGGGCGACCTCCAAACTCGCGCCATACCACAGCATAACACCAGAAGTTTCAAATCGCCGAAATCTCCAACACAAGTCCCAACTGTAGTATAGGTGAGCCGAGGCGACAGTCCCACACACTCACATCATAGGATAGGTGAGCCGAGGCGAACGGGCAAGCACTCACGTATCGTAATGTGTAAAGGTCATCATGCCCGTTATATAAGTGAGCCGAGGCGAAGGGGCCAAGAACACACACGTCAAGATGCCAACATATGCCAAACCCAGCTCCTTATGTCTCCAAACTAAGCAAAGCCGGCCCATGGGCAAACCAACCCGCCGTATCTAACCTAATTCGGAATATATATATATATATAGTTATACATACGCACGATAATAACCGGCCCAGGAACCGGTGGATGAGATCAAAATGGCACTAATAGAGTCGTGAGAATCACATGCATACAAGCTAGTTCTAAAACCGTAGTAATATGCAAAATATTCATTTTTCAAATCAAGAAGTTAGTCATTTATGAAATTTTACCAAAGTTGCTCAAATTCACACATAAAGGTGATTTCAAAGGAACT
>JAABOM020058681.1:0-13634 GCA_011800125.2 Solanum clarkiae
TATTAGTAAATTTTGACTGGAAAAAGACCCGGAACCCCATACCCTCTCATTCACTTACTATAGGCCGAGGAGCGTAGTTGTAGTTACTTAATCTATATTGATTAAGGTCTCTTCCCACATAAGTGTGGAATATACATTGTGCAATAAGAATGATTTACAAGCATGTTTTATTATGAGTATTGATCCTGCATGCCATATTGAGATTATATATGTATTTCTTATGATTATGCATTTTGACTATATTGGCTTATGTTTTGTTGTATTGCATCCTGCATACTTAGTACATTCAAATATACTAATGCATACTCTATTCCTACATGATATTACCAAGTATGGACTGGAGCACCTTTGTATCATCCTCCACGTGGCTAGTTCGGTACTTCGGAGATAAACATTAGTGAGTCCTCAAGTCTGAGGACACTATCTACATTACTCTTGCTATTTTGAGACTTCTTTATGGTGAACACTTGTTATTACAAGGGTAAGCCTGGAAAGTGTTTGGGCCCCGCTCCATTCCATGTTAGAGTGTTGTTAGATACTATGATATACTTATACTATGAGCTTGACTCTTTATGCTTTTATGAATATCAAGATTTCCCTTGGTCCTGCTTCCCTTTTTATTATATCTCTTGTTGTTGTTCAATTTTCTTCCATGACTAAGGATGTCTGATTGATATGATAAGAGGCTTCTTTAGGGTTCCTTCGGGTCCCTATTCACCATGTCATGTCTGTGCCCTAGATTTGGGTCATGACATACCTATTGATGATCTCTAGTACCTACCTCTACATTATAAAATATGATGCAGTCCAAACGGAGACATCAGAACTTGGAATGCACTGGTATGTAAAATAGCTTAATGAAATAGAAACAAGTAGAATAATACAGAACATCAACTCAATGTAATACTCAATCAGATTGTCAAATGTCTTTCAAAAGTAAGACCAAAGAGTAGACAAGTGACCCATCCACCACATCAAACCTTATCAATCAACTTAACCTCAACTTAGCTCAACGCATCTCGACTCAGAGTACTTAAGATGGGAACTTTCTTGGAGTTTCACTTATCCAACAATAATTACTTATGAGCTAGTGATTGTACAATGATCTTACTAATGTTGCCACAGCCATTCCATACTTGCCGGATAAGGAACTAATATGATCCACAGGGATCTAAACTCTACTGTCCGCTATTATTACAGGGGTTTATCTCGAGCGGAGGCCTTGTTGTTTAGTGGTTCGATTCCCCTCCTACGTTTGGCGAGGTAGTTAATAAATGCAAGTGGGACTGACTCTTACCCATTTTGGTGCTAGATACTCCTCCCAAAATTCAGTGCTCATAAGACTCTTTCTTATCTCAATTAGCCTCATAGAGGCACTCATCAACTCAATTAGTCTTATAGAGACTCTCCTCATCTCATTGACTAAAATTCAAGGGTCTTCTATTATTTAGGGACTTTAACTCATCTCAATTAAGTCAATGCTCATTCAAGAACTCAACGTCTCAAATTAGCATTTAGAAAAAGTCATTTAGACATAACTCAAGAACTCAATTATAAAGACTCATAGGATTATCAAGCTCAACTAATTCAACCTCATATTCATACCAAGACTTCATACAACATACTCAAACCAAGGCTCTAGACTCCATCCTAGGTTCATTATGTATGCTTTCACAATTTAACATATAGGGTTTGTACATTATCTCACGAAAAGTATTCAAATCAAGAAAACAAATTGATGATGATCATCAACATATGAAAATACATGTAGTAGATATAATTTTCAAGAAAATAATCAAGAAAGTATTTCAAGAAAAGATGTATAGAGACTTATGAACTCTAAACTCCTTTATTACCATCTGCAAGATATATGGGAGAATAATCTCATGCTTTAGTTTAGCATTACGTACCTGGTTTGAAGGTTTTGGATAATCAATCCTTAAGAACTCTCCTCTTCTCTCCTCTTTAGCCAGTCTTTTTCAAGGACTTAGAAAGGACTTAGAATAGGGTTTAAAACCTTTTTTACTCTTAAAATGACCCATTTTAATCGTGTTTTAAGTCTAGGAGAGGTTTGGAAAGGTCTGTAATATGCCTCACAAAATTAAAAAAGTCTATCTTGGGACATGGGGTCCATGATGAGGACAGTGTCAAATTTGGGTATTTTTCGTCAAAAATTTTCTGAACAAGCTTCCCAAACCTGTAGAAAATATTTGGGACAAAGCTAGATTTTGGTTTGCGGTAAGTGTGCATTATGCACCTGTCGTGCACCCTTACTTGTTTGCATTTTTACATCGAAAAATTATCTTTTGATTCGATTTTCATAAAAATCAAGTGAGACCATTTTCCCACTCAATTTTTCATGCTGACTACATATCCAGCCTCTAAACCATTTTCCCACTCAATTTTTCATGCCAATTGCATATCAGCCTCGAATTTTCCATCGGAATATGGGAAGACACATTATGGCATATCTCACCTTTAGGGGTATTTTGGTAATTTTATCAGGTGTTACAACATCAACAACTATTTCAAGGAAAAACAAAGTAAAAAATTTGCTGCAAGATACATTTGATCGGTAGCAAATTCCAAGTTGACATTTTATCAAAAAATAGTTTGACAACTGAAAGCCTGTACTTTTTTCAAATTTTTTAGGACAACCATTACAATAGTTCAGCTCAAATGAAATGGAAAATACATGAATGACAGATGACAAGAAAATATTTTCTTGACCTAAAAACTGTTAGTCCTTCTTGTATTCAAATAGCAGTAGAAATAGTAAACAATGAAAATGAAATAAAGTTATAAGACAATATGAGTTCACAGAATACACTATGTGTCCTTAAAAAATTTAGTCCCCTCACTGTACCTCAGGTTTGTGAATTATTTCTCCCAAGATAAAACAGCTTAATAATTATAGAGTAAAGGCACCTCAAACTCTAGTAATTTCTAATAAACTCAAAGAACCAACAATGGCTTCACACAGACTCAAGTTTTACTTTGTAAGAAAATTTATGCAGAAGAAGGAAAATTTTTCACTTTTGGAAAATGCACCAATGGCCTCTATTTATAGGCAATGTTGGGTGTGAATCTACTCGTTCAGAATAGTCTCATATAATCAAAACATGTATGATATCTTTTGGGAACGAACATGTCTGTTCTTTTTAGAACAATTAGGCGCGAAATTTAAAAATTGGTTAAACTAACTTTGTATATTAATATAATTAATAAATAACCCATAATTTAACTTAATTAATTAATAATTAAAAAATCAAATAATTAATTAATAATTCCAAAAATAAAATATCAAAAAAGAAAAATACAGAAATTAGTTATATAAATTTTATCCAAAAAATTTATCAATCAAATTATTTGTCGAAACCGAAGTCGTAGTCAAAGCTGAGCCGAGCGAGCGACGACGATGACGGTGTGAGGGAGTCCCCTTTACTTGACTCTCTAAGAGTTAGAGGAAGTGTTTCCAAATATAAGGGCAACAGTTTTCCTCTATTTACCAATGAAGGAGAAATAACTCATCATTTCCCTTCACTTGATTACAGCCTCATTTTTCTTATCCGTTCAACCTTCATTTCTTAATTCACACCAACTACAAAACCAACAATCCCCCGCATGAATGGGGAATGACCATTGTTCAAAATATATGTGTAACACCCGGTAAAATTACCATACACCCAGATGAGAGATGTGAACATAACGACTTCCCAATCCAATGGCAAATTAACAGCTAAAAATTCTATCAACATGAGAGATTGTGTGGAAAAATAATCTTGGTTGATTTTTAGAGTAACTGGAACAAAAGATAATTTTTTGATGTGAAAATGTATTGTACTAAGAGTATGCGACATTTCCGCATCACGAAATTATCACGGATTCGTACTTTGATGTGATTTTAATATTTTCTACAAGATTAGAAAATTTGATCAAAATATTTTTGATGAAAATACCAAAAAATAATCTAGTCCACAATGCGGACTAGTTGTCTTGACACGAAGCTTATTTTAATTTTTTGTGAGGGGCATTCCAAACTTTTTTTAACACCTCCCTAACTTAAAACACGAGTAAAATAGGTCATTTTGAGGATAAAAAGGGTTGTAATATCTATTCCTAAGTCTTTCTAAGATTCTAACAAAGCCTAGTGCTAAAGGGAAGAGAGGATGAGCGAGAATTCAAGAGGATTGAGCAGACCTCTGATGAGATTGATTGCCAAAGCTCCATACTAGGTATGCAAGTCTAAACAAAAACATGGTAATGTTCTTCCATACGCCCCTATTGTGGTAATAGAAAGATTGTGAGTACATTGAGTCTCCATGCATGTTTCTTAAATATTTTATTGAAAATTCATATATTATATGTATTTTCACATGTTGATGATCATCATAAACTTGACATTCTGAATAAATATTTTACATGAGTTATTTTCATAAACGCTATATGTTTGAGTTATTTTCATAAACTCTATATGTTACTTTGTAAAAGAATGCATGAATGAACCTAAGATTGAGTCTAGCGCCTTGACCTGAGAATGTTGATTGTGATTGTGATGTGAGCATGATGATAGGTTGATAGCACTTGATGGTCCCCTAAGTATTCATAATTGACCTCTAGAGATTTGTCTAATTGACTTCTTCCTAATGATTGATCTAAGCCTTGAGCTATTAAATGAGAATTGAGTCGTTGAGATGATTGAGATGATAGGGAAGAAGGCCCAGTTGAGATAGAGTTAATGAGATGAACAGAGTCTCAATGAGACTAATTGAGATGACTGATTGAGATAGATGGTCTTATGAGCATTGAGTCTTGGGAGGAGTAGCGATTACAAAAATGAGTAAGAGTAAATCCAACTCGCACTTATTAACTACATCAGCAATTGTAGCTGAGGATTAAACTATTACATCAGAAGTTCCCTTTTGAGTTAAAGGTAGATTAGGTTAGGAATGGAAGAAGTAGTCCCTTTTCCCTGAAACTCACTGGCTTGATTCCCATCCCTGAAAGTAATAGAGGACTTGAAAGACTAGATTACTTATGGATCCAATTCATTCTTTACCTGTCAAGTACGTAATTACTATGGCAATATCAGCGGAATTATTGTACAATCACTGGCTCATAAGTGATTATTGTGGAAGAAGAGAAATTCCCAGATAGGTTCTCTACTGATAGTACTCTGAGTTGATTTTTGATTGATGTTGATGGGTCATTCTTGACTCTTTATTCTTACTTTTGATAGACATTTTACATTTTAATTGAATATCTTCTGAGTTGATGTTATTCTATATTATTTTGCCTATATCTGTTTTATTCAGCCAATTTACATACTAGTACATTCCACGTACTAATGTCCATTTGGACTGCATTAAAAAATGATACGGAGCCATTTACTAGAGATTGTGAACAAGTGCATTATTGGGGATCTATTTCGGTCATCTAAGTTGGTGATCCTCGCTTACTTCGATGGATCCCATTTTATTTTCATCTATCTATTACAGTCAGGCTTTAGACTAGCTTTATTTTTGAGTTGAGGTAGCCATAGGTCTGTTATTGGAACCAATTGATAATGATAGAGGCTTGATAGACTAGAGTTGATTGTTGGTTCTGAGATTATGTTGAGCTAGTTTCCTTCATACTAGACTGTTTTATGATATGATTTTTGAGACTTAGAATGTCCACCATTTATTATCTTTAGTCTTCCACTGATTCTTTAGCTATGTTGAAAGAATCAGTGTGATAAGGCCGATTGGTTCTCTAGGGGACTAGCAATAGTCTCTGAGTGTCGGTCATGTCTAGGGTACCCTCCCAAGGTGTGACAAACTCATTATTAGAGCATAATGTTCAAGTGTCTTGGGGGTTTCATGAAGCCGTGTCTAGTAGAATCTTATTTATGGGAGTGTTGTGCACTACACTTCATAAATAGAAGGTTATAGGACATTAAGAATGGTTACACTTCTTTCATGATCTGATTTGTCCGATAGAGATAAGACTCAATGGAACTATTTTCTAATTCGTGCATTATGTGTTTGCTATGATCATGCCTACAAGAAGAGTTGTAAGAGAAAACGGGCATCCTGCCAGACAGAATGTTAACCCACCTAAGCTCCAGGGGCATGACGAACTCCTAGGTCCAGCTATCCCTGTTGACCAGCCTCCATAAGCTGAAATTTCTATTGCTGAGCTTCACTAGGCTATCTAAACTTTAGCCCAGGCTGTCACAACACCTGTTGTGAGATAAGAAGCAGGTAGAGAGGATGTAAAGGACACATCTAAATGCCATGAATTCTTGAGGATGAACCCGCCTGAGTTCACAGGGTTGACACCCAATGAGGATCCTAAGAACTATGTTGATGAGATTCTGATGGTGTATGTGGCTAATATTGATAAAGTTGAACTAGCTGGTTACCAGTTCAAAGGTATAGCCAGGCTATAGTTTGATCAATTGAAAGAAGGGTATAGGAGAGGAAGCCCTATTTCTGACTTGGGCAGTCTTTGAAGAAGACTGCTTGGGTCGTTTCTTCCCAAGAGAATAGAGGTAGGCCAAGGTAAGAGAGTTCTTGAATATGGAATAGGGCTACCTGATTGCATAAGAGTATGGTTTTAAGTTCACCCATCTATACTGCTATGCCCCTAATATGATATGAGAAGGAGAATAGGGTTGTATGTTGATGCGCTGAACAAAGGGCCAAAGAAGGTTGGAAGAGGAGATATGCTTGTGAGTGATGGATATTGAAGTTTGATGACTTATGTACAACAGGCTCATAAGGAGAGACAGCAAGATAGGGAAGATTTCAAAAATAAGAGGGCCAATACATCTAGCCACGAGGTTAGAAAGAGAGTGAATGTAAATGGTTATAGGTTTTAGTCAGGGCTAGCATCATCATTTGCTAGTGTACCTGTAAAACCCCAAACATTATACGACCTCGTTAAAGATTGAAAATTTTGGTGTCGAGAAGTTTTGGACCAAGGTGACACTTCATGGGAGCTCTCACAGTCCGTGTGAGGTCACACGACCCATATGAGCCTCCATGAAGTGGCCCTTGGCCTAGTGAGGGTGTTTGGCTCTGAAACATGGAGTTTCAAACAAAGGGATGCCATGTATGGACCCTTCACGGCTGATGTGACACCTTATGGACCATATGATGGGTTGTCTGGTGACCCTTGTTTGAAAATCCACAGTTTTAGGCCAAGTAAAGTCACACAATCAAGTACGCAGTCCATGAGAGGTGACACAGCCCATGAGGCCTCTTGTATGGGTTCCAAAGTAATATTTTTCTAAGTGGTAAATCACCATCTCAGAACTTTATCATGAGAATTTTTCTAAGTTGGGGGACACGGATGGGTAGATGGCCCGTGTGGCTTCACATGGCTTGTGTGACTCCCTGTATAGATAATTTCATCAAATTTTTCTAAGTATGGGAATATTGTTTAGAACCTTCGTCAAGCATAAATTTTCTAATTGTTGGTTCACGGATGAGTATACGGTCTGTGTGATGTGTCATGGACCGTATAGCCTCCTTTAAAGTGACGATGTGTCAATTTTTCAACTCATTTCATTAGTGTCATTTTTGTAGTTATGATTTATTCTAAGGGTCTCTTGTGACTTCCTATGCTACCTAAAGACTTCCTAATGAGTTAAACTCTATTTCTAACATTCGAATTCATTCCTCACATTCGAAAATTCTTCAAATCCCTTTCAAAGAACTCTTGTGGGTCTTAAGCTTGGGGATCAAGAAAAGGCTCTTTCTTCACCAAATTTCTTCTTGAATCTTCTTCATTATCTAAGGTATGTGGGTTATGATGTTTAGTCCCTTTTAATCAAGAAGACCCAAACTCTTTTCAAGTTATTTTCATGAATTTTAGCTTACTTTAAATATGGGATTTCGTTATTGTTTATTAAATTCAATTGATTTATGGGTTATGTCTAGTTATTATTTTAAAGTGAATTAATCCCTAATAATATGAAATCCTTTGAAATTATGAATGTATGAAAGTGCATGTCCCCTTTAAATCCTGGTTTGTGCATAGGTAACCTATATTACGATTTAAATGTGAATTTTACTATTGTTATACTTGGATTTCAAAATGTATCATTGATTTAAGTTTGAATATCTATTACCCATGTTATTCGTGTCTCATTCATGGAATATGCATGCATGACTCTGGAATTTGTGAAGTTTATGAAGTGGATTAAGCCCAATGATGTTTATGTATATGATTTTGATAAGATTATGGCTATGACAAGAATGTGATTATATATATGTCTAAGATTATGGCTCGCTGGGAAATTATAAGTGTTTACTTTATTGTGTTTAGGGAAGCATTGATTGACGTTTGATACAGGGTGGACTATCCCTAAAGGACCATAACTCATTCCTCAAGAAGGTGCTCCAAAGGAGCTATTCCTATGCATGACAAGTATTCATGAAGAAAGTTTTGACTTTCTAGCCTATTATGCATGATTTTATATATATATATATATATATATAATGTATGTATTCTAGTGGGCTGATAACCTAGCACCGATGCATTGGAGGCAGGATAGGCTATCCCCAAGGGTCCATACTCCTTTTCTTGAACTATATGCCTAACATAGATATGTTCATACCCTAAGAGGGAAAAGAATAGGAAGAATGACAATGGATCTACCTTTGGCAAGTGGATCACCATTTTATCCGTTGTGGGATAGACGACAAAGTTCCAAGTTATAGCTCACTTAAGGTTATGTCTGTTATTGTCTCATCCTCAATATATATGAAGTATTTTCACATTCATGCATCATGTATTTCTTGGCATATTGATATATTATCCCCTTGTTATATGACTCTTTTTAGATGTGCCCTTGTCATCTAACGCTCTTGCAGGTTTGATAAGTCATGTGCATTACATGGCCTCATACTTAGTACAATGCATACTTTTACCTATATGATCTAATCACGTAGGGACTGAGGAGTGAGTTCATCCACCATATGACGTCTAGCTAGGATCTCAAGTTTTGCTTATTGTGGTGTATCCTATCTTCCAAGGACAACCACCATTTCCTCTACCTGGTATCTGCATATATACATATATACATAAATATATATATACACATATACATATACATATACATGTATATAGATATACACATATACATACATATATATATATACATATATATATATATGTATATAGATATATAGATATACACATATATATATATATATATATATATATATATATATATATATATGTATATATTCTAGTGGGATGATGACCTAGCACCGATGAGGCAGGATGGGCTATCCCTAAGGATCCATACTTCTTTTCTTGAACTATGTACCTAACATTGATATATTCATGCCCCAAGATCAAAAAGACGAAGAAGACTGATTATGGATCTACCTTTAGCAAGTAGATCACCTTTGTATATGTTGTGGGGTAGATGACAGAGTTCCAAGTTATAGCTCACTTAGGCTTGTGTCGGTTACTGTCCTATCCTCAATATATATGAATTATTTTCACATTCATGCATCATGTATCTCCTGGCGTATTGATATATTATTCCTTTGTTATATGATTCTTTTTATATATGCCCTTGTCGTTTAACGCTCTATGCAAGTTTGATAAGTCATATGCATTACAAGCCCTCATACTTAGTACAATGCATACTTTTGCCTACATGATCTAATCATGTAGGGATCGAGGAGTGAGTTCATCCACCATACAATGTCTAGCTTGGATATCAAGTTTTTCTTATTGTGGTGAGTCCTATCTTCTAAGGACAACCACTATTTCCTCTACCTATGGTGTTGACATATTTTATTTACTTTGAGGGTGAGCCTATGATATGTTTTGTCCCTGATCTTATCTTATGATTAGAGGTGGTGCTGGACATTTTGTAGACTTCCTTGTGTTTATATGCTAAGTGTTGTATTCGAAGAATGATGTTATTGATGTGGTTGCGTGCTATGGATTAATTAAGAGTTTTCGTTGTAGCTTCATGTTATGAGGTAAAAAATCATAAGCCCCTTATTTCCCCCATAGTGTGAGTCATACTTACCTGCTCCTGAGCCTTATGTGCTATGTGTTATGTGATTTCATGTTACTCCCTATCCCATATGATATCCCCATAGTGTAACTCCTACTTTCCTATCCCTTAGAATTATGTGTTTACTATTTGTATGCACTTTCGAACTTATGATGTGTGAATGGATGCTATGAGGATTGTTTGGGGGCTCTCTGGTTCCTATTAGCCATGTCACTCCTAGAACCTAGGTCTAGGACATGACAAGTTTGGAATCAGAGCACTAGGTTTTCTAAATGATCTTAGAGTCCAACATGCCGTATCGAGTAGAGTCCTATTTAGGGGTATGAAATGCACCATGCCTATAAGTGGGAGGGTACAAAGAATTTCTAGGAAGTTTCCAACTTTTTCATGTATTACGTCATGTGATGGTTCATATATTTGGTTTCCTTATGTTGATGGTGTCGATGCTCCATTGCAGAAGATGCCTCGAGGATGAGCTCCACTGCTAAGACCTAGCCCCAGCTAATGAGGGTCAAGCACCTCAAGGACCTATGGAAGAGAATATGTCTAATAGTAAACTCCATACGGCCTTTTCCATGCTTGCCCAAGTGGTGACTTCTCAGACTAGACATGTCAATCTTCCTTGGATCCCACTTCGGATTCTAGGGTAAGGGGTTTCACCTGGATGAATCCTTTGGAATTCTATGGGTCAAAGGCTAACGAGGATGCTCAAGAGTTCAGAGATGAGATCAATAAGGTGTTTATGGTTATGGGTGTCACTTCTGAAGATATAGAGGGATCAAATGTATATAGTTCATGTGTAGCCAAGTGTGGTACGCCTAATGGTTGATGAAGAGGATGTGTGGTGATGCTATTAAATGGGAAGAGTTCAAGTATGCTTTCCAGGATCAATTCTTTCTAGTTGAGGTTAGGGAAGTCTAAGATAACTAAGTTTATCAACCTCAAACAGGGTGGTATGAGTGTGAGAGACTATGACCTCAAGTTTACTAAGCTCTCCAAGTATGCTCCTACACTTATGGCTGACACTCGTACAAGGATGCATAAGTTAATTTCAGGTATCTCTGACATGCTTGTGAAAGAATATATGACCATGATCATTTGGGATATGCAAATCTCCAGGATCATGGCTTATGCCAGACACATGGAAGGGTAAAAGCTTAAGGAGAAGAGGGTGCATGATCCCAAGAGGGCCCATTATGACAGTAGGTTCTCCGGCTCTAGGGATGGTGGTTTTGGTCACTTCCAATAGGGCAAAGGCTCTAATGCTGGAGCTTCTAATGCTAGGTCGCCTTCTCCCAGGACACTTATCAGGGGTGGGTCATTACCTCAACATTGTGATAAATGCGGGTAGATTCATTTGAAGAGGTGTTTATGGGGTTCGATTGCTTATTATAGTTGTGGTGATAGGGGAAACAAGCTTGTTCATTGCCCAATGACACCAAAGAAGGGTCAAGTGGCTCAGGTTAATCCATCCCAACCAAGAGCTCCACCAGGTGGGTCCCTCCAAAACAACAGGTTCTATGCATTGTATGCTCGATAGGAGGTGGAAGAAGCTCCGGATATTTTGACTGGTATATCAGAAGACCTTGTCTTTTATGTTTATGCTTTGCTTGATCTGGGTAAAAATTTGTCTTTTGTGATTCTTCTATTGGATGTTAAGTTTGGTTTGAGTCCCAAAATTTTAAGGGAGCCTTTTTCAGTTTATACTTCCATGGGTGAATCTGTTGTTGCTCATAGAGTTTATCAGGGTAGTCCTATTTATGTGTTGCATAAACTCTTTCTGTGTGACCTTGTGGCACTTGAGATGTTTGATTTTTATGTGATTCTTGGGATGTTCCGGATGAGCCTATTCTTGAATGGAAGGGTAGTGACTCCGCTATTAAGGGTCGATTTATTTCCTATCTTAAAGCTCAAAAGATGATCTCAAGGAGTGTATTTACCATATATCGGTTGTGAACGATTTTCCAGATGTGTTCCCCAAAGACTTGCCTGGTATGTCTCCCAAAAGGAAAGTAGACTTTGGCATAGATCTTCTCCCGGACACTCATCCTACCTCAATTCCTCCTTATCGTATGGAATCAGTTAAGTTGAAGGAGTTGAAAGATTTGTTGGAGAAAGGTTTCATTAGGCCAAATATATCTCCTTGGGTGCCTAGTGTTATTTGTAAGAAAGAAAGATGGATCTATTTAGATGTGCATTGATTATAGGCAATTGAATAAGGTGACCATCAAGAATAAGTACCCATTTCCTAAAATCGATAACTTGTTTGGTCAATTTCAAAGGTATACTCATTTCCCAAAGATTGACCTTCGTTCCTATTACCAATAGTTGGAGGATAGGGAGTGTGATATTCCCAAAATGGCTTTATAGACTAGGTATGGATACTTTGAGTTTGTGGTGATGTCATTTGGTTTAATTAATGCTTTGACCATGTTTATGGATCTTATGAATGGAGTGTCCAAGCCATTCCTTGACAGTTTCATAGTTTTTGTTGACGATATTCTTATTTATTCTCAGAGTGAGAGGGAGCATATAGACCATTTGAGGTTGGTTCTTGAAACCTTGAGGGAGAAGGAGTTGGATACTAAGTTTATAAAATGTGAATTTTGGTTAGGTGAAGTGTCTTTGCTCGGTCACATGGTGTCTGATGATGGTTTTAAGGTTTACCCGAAAAAGACTGAGGCCATGAAGAATTAGTCTAGACCATTGACTGCTTCAGATATTCAAAGTTTCCATGGGTTGGCTGGCTATTGTAGGAGGTTTGTTGAAGGGTTCTTATCTATTGCATCTCTATTGACTAAGTTGACCCAAAAAAAGGTTAAGTTTGTGTTGACAAGTGAATGTGAAAAGCGTTTTTAGACCTTGAAGGATCGGCTTACATCGGCTCCTATCTTAACTTTGTCGAATGGTTTAGATAGGCTTGTGGTATGTTTCAATGCTTTTCGAAATGGGTTGGGTGTGTGCTTATGCAACATGGTAAAGTGATAGCTTATACATCAAGACAATTGAAGATGCATGAGCATAACTGATGTGCTGTCAAAATACAGGAGATTTGGTGCCTAAAACAATGGATTTTGTGTGTTCTCAATGTGACTTTTTATGCTTTTTATGTGTTTTGTGTTTACTTTTTCAAAAAATACAAGTTGGCTTAATTTTATGGAAAAGTACCAGATTTTGTGAATTTAAAGACCTACGAGACCCATTACGAGTCATAGCCCAAGGTACTCGTAGGGGATAACTGTAGCGATTAACAGCTTTCAAAATCAATATCTTCTGATAAATTCATGTTCAGCCATACGAGCCCACGATATGAGTTACAGTTCTCACTACGACCCGTAGAAGAGGACCTCGTAGAAATTAACAGTGTTGATTAAAGTTAGACCAAGAATTGCAAGCACAGACTATGAGAAAGCACTACGAGTTGTGGACCAGATAACAACTCATAGTATAGATCATAGTAGTCAAGTCGAAAATGTCAAGTGTTGACTATGAAAAATCAATTACGACTCGTAGGTCACCTAAAAACCGTAGATGAGGAAGACGCCTCAGAAAATCTATTTTGGGTCGGAATCTGACCCAGAGTCTGGAATCTGTTTGGTTGGGG
>JAABOM020058682.1:0-13634 GCA_011800125.2 Solanum clarkiae
TATATTGATATTTAATAGGTATATAGGATTTTTTTAAGAAATAAACAAGAAACAAATAAAAAAATTACTAAACTTTAAATTAGTAGAAAATATATTTGTTATATACCTTGTTGGTATATTTATACTATATCGGTATCATATAGAATTGAGCTTAATCATCTGTGATACCTTGTTGGTATATGTATACTTTATTGATATGTATGTGCTGACGTTGGCATGACATCAACGCTGAATTTTAATATTAGGGAAGCAAAATTTTAATAATATGGGGGTACGAAATGTAAACAGGTATCTGAATGTAAACAGATTGCTTTAAAGGGTACAAACTTAGTTTTTCCGAAAAAGAACAACCAAAAAATTGAGAAGAAGCCTATTAATTTGGCCTAAACCCACTGATCTATTCACAAATAATGTGCCTTCAGCCAAATGATCCCTAAACTTCAGCCCAAATGTTCTTTAAATTTCAGTCCAAATGCTCCCTAAATTACCATATTTTTCTAATTTTAAGATACCCAAATCCATTTAGGATAAAATCTTTTCTCCTTTCCCTGGGACAGTGCATCGCCTCCTTTTTCTTTTTTTTTCTTTCTTTCTTCGTTCTATTTTCAGAACATTTCAAAGCTTTCTCATTCAAAGATGAGAAAAGATTTGACCATTTCAAAGTAACCTTGAAGCTTTATGATCAAATCATATCAAGATCAATTCAAGCCAAAATCCAGCATTTGAATTTCAAATGGTTGAAATCTCTAACATTCCGCTTAATAAATCCTTGTTTATTCCTATAAATAAAGACTCTTTGCATTAATTTAAAGAGGCTTTTCCTTCACCTCCTCCTGCACACGAAAATAACCACTTCTACTCTTAAAATTTTAGATATCTTAAAACTGTTAATTTGCCAAAAAGTCTCAAGGATTCATTCCCCGAAGAAAATCTCGAATCTAGGTGTAGTTCATTCTTGATATAGCCTGGAGACCACAAGCCCTGTTCACTACTCTGCAATAGGTGATTTTCACCCTTTTTTTCCCTCTGTTTTTTGTTAATGTAATGAAGTTCTATAGGTTCTCTAAGAAATTGATATTTGAGCAATTTTTTTAGTTTGATAGTAATGAAATTTTGGTATATTAATATTTGTCTTTCCAATTTTCTATCCCTCTTTGTTCACATAGATTATCTGGTTTCCACTTTAATCCTACCCTGATCTGTATAATTAACAAGATCAATACCAAAATAACACCAAATTTACTTCCCTAAGAATAAACTATCAATTCAACTAGGGGTTTATTTGAAAATTTTCAAATACTTGGAGTTTTTCTTGTGATGGAAGAGAAAAAAAGGATTGGAAAAGAGCCAACAAATTTAAAGTTTTCCTTAGTGGTTGGTGATAAAGGAACATGGTTGTTATCAAAAATTGTTGAGGGTATATCAAATTATTTATGAATGAAAATTTTGCCTTCAATTTATTTTTGAGTTTGTTCATGGTCCATGGATGTTGAAATTTTTTATGTTGGAAAAATTCCATCAAAACAATGTACACCCAGTAAATTGTGCGGAAAAATAATCCTGATTGATTTTTAGAGCAACCGGATCAAAAGATAATTTTTTGAAACAATAAACGTAATTTATAAAAGTGCGTGACATGTCTACATCGCGGACTTGTTGCAGATTTGCACTTAATAGTGATCTCAATATTTTCTATGGGATTAGAAAACTGATCAAGAAATTTTGAAAAAAAAATAAACATGTACGCGACACGCAAACCTGATCCACCGACCTGTTCCACTAAAGTTCAAAATTTTAAGTCTTTCAAGGGGTATTCTAAACTTTTTCCCAATCCTCCTAGACTTAATCCACGATTAATGTACGTCATATTTAGCCTAAAATGGATTTCAAAACCCATTCTTAAGTCTCTTACGCTAAAACAAAGAGAAAACTTTGAGCGAAGAAGAGGAGAAAAGAGCTAGGGTTCTAGGGCTGTTCGATTACTTTACTAGTCTTCTTCCTACTTCATTAGATGAAGCGTCTTCATTAACAAGCCAATTATATATATATATATATATATATATATATTATGTATTTTACATAATTGATGATCATAATAAACTTGATTTACTGAACAAATATTTTCACGTGAGTTATTTCATAAAACCCAAGATACTTTGATCAATAAAATTGCATGAATGAACCTCGAAATTTAGTCTAGAGCCTTGATTTGAGAATGTTGATCGTAATTGTGATGTAAGCATGATGATAGATTGATAAAACTTGGTAGTCCTAAGAGTCTTCCTGACTGAACTCTAAATATTGGTCTAATTGATAAGTCCTCTTAACAATTATCTAAACCCTCTCGAAAAATATAATTGAGAATTAATTGGATGGATGATAGGCTGAAAGGCTCGATTATGATAGAATTGATAGATTGATATGAGTCCTTATGAGACTCATTGATTGGATTGATCGAGATGAATTGTTTATGAGCACTGAGTCTTGGGAGGAGTATCGAGAACCGAATTAAGTAAGAGTAAGTCCAACTCGAACTTATTAACTACATCACTAAGCATAGGTAAGGATTGAATGGTTGGGTCAGTTGTTTCCTCTTGATAGGTCCCTGAAACTATAGAGGACTCTTTTTCCGATCTAGTGTGGATCGATTTGTTCTTGACCTAGCAAGTTTTGAACAATTGTGGCAACATCAATGGGATTGTTGTACGATCACTGGCTCATAAGTGATTGTTGTAGGATAAGAGAAACTCCTATAAAAATTCTATATTGATAGTATTCTGATTGGATTGGATTGGATTGTCTATAGTTGGTCATTGTCTAGTCTTTATTCTTTCTTTAGACTTATGACATGTTAATTGAGTTCCTTACCTTCTTGATTTGAATATTTTTGCGTTGATTATTCTTCTACCTATATCTGTTTCATTCAGCCATTTTACATACTCGTACATTCTACATACTGATATCCATTTGGACTACATCATTTTATGATGCAAAGACAGGTACTAGAGATCATCAACATGCACTTTGTTGAGGATCTATTCGCATTCAAATGATCGGTGAGAACTACTTGTCTGGAGGATTTCCATATTACTATCATCTAGCTACTAGAGTTTAGAGTTTTTTTTTATTTGAGCTGAGATAGCCATAAAACTGTCATTGACACCATCTAGATAGTAGAGTTAAAGGTTTCATAGACTAGACTGTGATGAATTGATGTTGAGATCTTTATCTCTTGACCAATTTTCTTTTAAACTATTTTTATGTCTGAGAATTGGAGTTTGATTGTTGGCCTATGACCTTTATATATTGAGATTGTCCACAATTTTTCATCTTTAGTCTTCTACTCATTTGTTAAACTATGATTAAATGAATGTGATGAGGCCAAGTGGTTTGTTTGGGGATTAGCAATAGTCTCTGGGTACCGGCCACATCTAGAGTACCCTCCCGGGACATGACAAACAAGTTGGACTTCAGTCATTGATCGATGGTTGTGTGGTGAAGGTTATTGTAAAGAATATAATATTGGGAATCGAATTATGATTTTTTGAATATATTTCACTTTACTTTATCTTACATATATTGTTGCATTTAGAGAGGATAGATGGAGGTTGACTCCTACCCATTCTCTTTCAACAAATGTATATAAGCCGAGAGAGAAACAGAATGAGTGACTCAGAGAGAAAATCAATCAAGGTTCCACTCCTTTTTCTTTTTTTAATAAGTACTTGCATGCAGATCGAAAAAAGATACGCTAGTTTAGAAACATAATAGATGAATGAAGAAGAACACAATGAAAAAGAAGTTCTAGGATCTGTCTTAACAATAGAGAAAATGGTTGCAATATAGCAGTTTATTGATGATATGTATTGGGGAATGAATTTCAGTGTTATTTTGGTGTTGGCTTAATTAATTAGGTGGATCAAGATTGGATTAATTGACAGAGTGGGTAATCTTAGTAGATCAGTTAGTTGGCTACTTGAACTCCTACCTTATTGGTGAGGGTTTGATTCCCATATTGTAATCCCCTCTCTATTTCCCTTTCTCCTTCCCTCAATCTAAGGGAAAAAAATTAATTGAGAGAATTGGGGCATGTAAGTGAAATCAGATAATTTTGATTGATTTTGAAGAGTTCGTTCAATTGGAGGGCATATATTTTATAATTCATAATGATAAGGATAAAATTGACCCTATAATATGATGAAGGACAAACTTAACTAACAAGTACAAGTAAGGTGAGATTTTGTTTCACCCTTTTCCTTTTTTAGAAACTACTAAAAATATATAAAACCTACGAGAGAAAATCTCCCCCTAAATGAGACTTTTTTAAATGACTACATTATGGATGCTATTGTGTTATGATATAAGAAGAACAGTCTTCAACATTATAGAGAACCAAACTTCTCCTCCAAGAAAGTAATAACCAAATATGAAAGAAAATTGTATTTTTTTTCTTTTAGAAAAAGTAAAAGTAAATATGATAATATTTTGACATTTGAAACGACTCTAAAAGTAGCCGAAAATATGTATCAGAAATGCCCAGAATCATAAGTTCCATATATCTCAAAATTCATGCATGATATCGAAAATCCAACTTCATATTCATAATCAGGGGGTCCAATCGAGTGGGAAATGAGTCTAACCCTAATTTTAGAGCAACCGTATCAAAATTTGAAAATCGCAAAAATGCGATTTCCAGTGACGATTCGGATAACCATTTCGAGGAGTTTGTACCTTGATAACCAATCAAGGGGTTTGTACCTTGATAACCGGGTTGAGGAGTTTGTATCTCAACCACCAGGGGTAGTAGGTGCGAGTATCCACAAACCAATCAAGGGGTTTGTACCTTGATAACCAGGTTGAGGGGTTTGTACCTCAATCACCAGGGATGGTAGGGTGCGACGATCCACCAACCAATCAAGGAGTTTGTACCTTGATAAACTATGAACTCATTAATGATGGTCTCTCCTTACACATGTATTATGTTCTATATAAGCATGATTTTACTTCAAGCATCATTTGTACATGCCATATTGTTATATGTTTATTCACTGCCTATGTTATGCATTTTGTTTATGGTGCTTATCACTTGTTGCATTGCATCCTACATACTTAGTACATTCAAATATACTAACGCATACTTTATGCCTACATGATGTCACCATGTAGGAATCAGAGTCCCGCTTGATCATCCTTCTCCACGTGGCTAGTATGATCGATCTCAAGCTAGTTGGTGAGTCCTCCATTCCGGGGACAATATCTATGATCTCATGCTATGTACTAAGACTAACTTTCTTTTATGTATGTATTGACTATGAGGGTGAGCCCGGTTGCTTGTCTTGTCCCCCAGTCTTATCTATGTAGTACAAGTGTTGTTGGACATGTTATGTATTGAGCCTTGACTCTCTTGTTTTGGTGTTTATGTTATGAAAGCTTTCCTTTAGTCCCCTTTCCCTATTTCTAATTCCACTATGTTGTTTAATTGCTTTCGCGATTAATGATGTGTAACGATATGTTTAGAGGCTTGTTGGGGGTCCTTTCGGGTTTCCCATTCCTCGTATCATGTCTAGGCCCTAGGCTTAGATCATGACAAACTTGTTATCAGAGCACTAGGTTGTTAATGTCCTTGACATCCAACACATAGCATCGATTAGAGTCTTGTTCATGGTTGTGTTGTGCATTACAATTATGAGCAAGAGGCTATGAGGCGTTTTAGGAAATGTTTTCCTTCTTCATGTTCTAAAGTCATGCTATAGAGTTGAAGTAGGGTTTCCCCCCCCCCCTAAAGATTATTCTTTGCTATGCTAGATCATGCCTAACCCAAAAGGAAGGAGAGCCAGCACTCCGAGGAACAACTGGCTTCTGGTGAGCTCTGGGATGCTCTCACTTTGCTAGCACAATTTGTGGCTAACCAAGCCAACTAAGCGCCCCAAGCCCCTCCTTCTCCTACATCAGCATCTCGGGTGAGGGATTTCATGAGGATGAATCCCCCAGAATTCTATGGGTCTAAGGTATATGAGGACCTTCAAGAGTTCATCGATGAGGTCTACAAGGTTTTGGCTATTATGGATGTTATATTGGAAGAGAAGTCGAAGTTGGTGGATTACCAACTCAAGGGGGTGGCACAAATATGGTTTAATCAATTGAAGGAGGAGAAGGGAATCAATATTGTGGTGCTTTGGGAGGAGTTCAAGACTTTTCTTAATCAGTTCTTCCCTCTTAAGCCTAGGGAATGCAAATTGGTGGAGTTCATAAATTTGAGACAAGGGTCTATGAGTGTGAGTGAGTATACCCTCAAGTTCAATCAACTCTCTAAATACGTTGCCCACTTAGTTTCCGACCAAATGTCTAGAATAAATGAGTTCGTGATAGGTGTATCTGATTTGGTGAGTGAGGAATGCTAGTCTGCTATGTTGATTAGTGATATGGATTTGTCCTATTTGATAACCTATGCCGAACAAATAGAGGAGGATAAGTTGAGGAAGAGGAGGGGTCATGAGGCCAAGAGGGCCCGTTTTGAAGGAACGTTCCAAAGTCGAAATGATGGACATTTCCATCAAGGCCAAGGGTCTTCTCATTTTTCTAATAAGGGGTATGCCAATGACTTCCCAAGGGTCCAAGGTGTTGGTGGTGTGGTTCCTAATAATGTTTGTGGAAAATATGGAAAGGCTCATGGGGGCCCATATTTGACAGATCGATGCATGTTATGGATGTGGGGAAGTAGGTCACAAGAAGATTGATTGTCCTTATAACAACAACAAAGGTAAGGAGGTTCGTCCAAATGGTGCAAATGCAGTTCCTTTAGGGAGAGATGGCCAACAAGGTGGTGCCCCAAGGCACAATCAGTTCTATGCACTCCAATGAAGGCAAGAGGTTGAGGAGGTTCCCGATATTGTCACCGGTATGTTAAAAGTCTTTGATGTTGATGTGTATGCATTAATTGATCCAGGTGCCACTCTTTCTTTTGTGACCCCTTTTGTTGCCAAAAAGTTTCAAGTTGAGCTCGAATTGTTGTGTGAGTCTTATGAGGTGTCTACTCCTATTAGTGCATCTATTATTGCTAGAAAGGTGTATAGAAATTGTCTCGTTTGCATTTTTCATAAGATATTGCCTTGTGATCATATTGAGTTGGATATGGTGGATTTTGATGTCATACTTGGGATGAATTGGTTGCATGCATATTATGTCTCTATTGATTGTAGAACCCATAGAGTCAGATTCCAATTCCTAAATGAACCCGTTCTTGAGTGGGAGAGTCATGAAATGGTGGTCAAGGGTAGATTCATCTCTTGCGTTAAAGCCCATAAGTTGATCTCTAAGGGGTGTCTCTATCATCTTGTGAGGTTTAGGGATATGGAGTCCATGGTCCTTTCTATAGAGTCGGTTCCGATTGTAAATGAATTCCTTGATGTCTTTCCGAATGACCTTCCCTGTGTTCCTTCTGAAAGGGAATTAGATTTTGGTATTCCTTGATGTCTTTCCAAATGAACTTCCGGTGTTCCTCCTGAAAGGGAAATAGATTTTGGTATATACCTCCTTCCCGATACTTAACCTATTTCTATTTCCCCTTACGCATGACCCCGATGGAGTTAAAGGAGTTGAAGGAGCAATTGAGGGATTTATTGGAGAAGGGTTTCATTAGGCCTAGACAATCACCTTGGGGTGCATCGATATTTTTTGTGAAGAAGAAGGATAGGTCCCTTAGAATATGTGTTGACTACCGACAACTTAATAAGGTCACTATAAAGAATAAGTATCCTCTTCCAAGAATTGATGATTTGTTTCACCAACTTCAAGGGGCTAGCCACTTCTCTAAGATTGATCTTTGATCCGAGTATCATCAAGTGAAGGTGGGGGAGTGTGATATTCCTAAGACGACCTTCTAGACTAGATATGGGCATTATAAGTTTGTTGCGATGTCTTTTGGGTTGACCAATGTATCGGCCATCTTCACGGATCTTATGAATAGGTTCTTCAAACCCTACCTTGATTCATTTATTGTGGTTTTCATTGATGATATTTTGATCTATTCACATAGTGAGGAGGAGCATATGCGTCATTTGAGGGTAGTGCTACAAAGATTAAGGGAAGAGAAGTTGTATGCCAAGTATCATCAAGTGAAGGTGAGGGAGTGTGATATTCCCAAGATGGCCTTCCAGACTAGATATGGGCATTATGAGTTTGTTGTGATGTCTTTTAGGTTGACCAATGCATCGGCCATCTTCATGGATCTTATGAATAGGGTCTTCAAACCCTACCTTGATTCATTTGTTGTGGTCTTCATTGATGATATTTTGATCTATTCATATAGTGAGGAGGAGCATATGGGTCATTTGAGAGTAGTGCTACAAAGATTGAGGGAAGAGAAGTTGTACGCCAAGTATGAAAAATGTGAATTTTGGTTAAAAGAGGTTGCCTTCCTAGGTCATGTGGTGTCAGGGGATGGTATTGCAGTAGATCCTAAAAAGACGGATGTGATTAAAAATTGGCCTAGACCATTGACCCCATCGGATATTAGGAGCTTCTTAGGCTTAGCGGGTTACTATCGGAGGTTTGTGAATGGGTTCTCTTCTATTGTTTCTCCTATGACCAAGTTGACTCAAAAGAAAGCCAAATTTGTGTGGTCCGATGAGTGTGAAAAGAGTTTCCAAACATTAAAGGATAAGCTTATGTCTACTCCTATATTGTCACTACTGGTAGGGCTAGAAGGGTTTGTTGTGTATTGTGATGCTTTAAGGGTTGGTTTGGGTTGTGTGTTGATGCAAAATGATAAGGTGATAGCCTATGCTTCTAGACAACTCAAAGTGCATGAAAAGAATTATCTTACCCATGATCTTGAATTAGTCGTTGTGGTCTTTGCTTTGAAAATTTGGTGACACTATTTGTATAGGGTGCATGTTGATGTGTTTACCAATCATAAGAGTCTTTAATATGTCTTCACTCAAAAAGTTCTCAACTTGAGACATGGAAGGTGGCTAGAACTTCTTAAGAATTATGATATGAGTGTGCACTATCATCCCGATAAGGCTAATGTGGTGGCCGATGCTTTAAATAGGGTTTCTATAGGTATCCTAGCTCATGTTGATGGTGGTGGTAAAGAGGTGGCAAGTGAGGTCCATCGGTTAGCTAGATTAGGAGTTAGGTTGGATAAGGTTGATAATGGTGTTATTGCTGATGATGGTTCTAAATCTTCATTGGTTGAGGAGGTGAAAGCTAAGTAAGATCTTGACTCCACTTTGTTGGAATTGAAAGCATTGGCAAAGGGTGGTAAAGTAGAGGTTTTCTCCCAAGGGGAGATGGTGCCCTTAGATACCAAGGTAGGTTATGTATGCCTTGTGTTGATGGCTTGAGAGAAAAGATTCTTGATGAGGCTCATGGTTCTTCCTATACTATTCACCTTGGTTCTACTAAGATGTATAGAGATTTGATAGAGGTGTATTGGTATGGAAGTATGAAGAGGGACATTGCCAAATTTGTTTCCGGTTGTTATAGTTGCCGACAAGTCAAAGTTGAATATCAAAGGCTGGGTGGCCTAGCCCAAGACATAAAGATCCCTACTTGGAAGTGGGAGGAGATTAATATGAATTTTGTGGTTGGGTTACCCAAGACTAGAAAGAGTTTTGATTCCATTTGGGTTGTGGTTGATAGAATGACAAAATTGGCTCATTTTCTACCAGTTAAGATGACATATGGGGCTGAAAATTATGCTAGGTTGTACATCCATGAGTTGATGAGGTTGCATAAGGTTCCTTTGTCCATCATATCAGATTGTGGTGCTCAATTTACTTCATATTTTTGGAGGTCCTTTCAAAAGGGGTCTTGGTACAAGAGTTAAACTTAGTATGGTCTGTCACCCTCAAACAGATGGCCAAGCTGAAAGAACTAGTCAAACACTTGAGGATCTGCTTAAGGCTTGTGTATTGGAGCTTTATGGTAGTTGGGATGATCATCTTCCATTGATTGAGTTTGCCTATAACAATAACTATGATTCTAGCATTGATATGACCCCTTTTGAGGCTTTCTATGGTAGGTGTTGTGGATCACCGGTTGAGTGGTCTCAGGTAGGAGAAGTGGATTTGTTGGGACCAGATCTGGTTATGGAGGCTCTTGAGAAGGTTATGATGATTAGAGAAAGGTTAAAGACAACCCAAAGTCGTCAAAAATCCTATGCTGATGTGAGGAGGAGAGACGTTAAATTTAGAATTAGTGATTGGGTCTATTTGAAGGTTTCACCCATGAAGGGTGTAGTTCTTTTTGATAAGAAGGGCAAGTTAAGTCCAAGATATATAGGTCCTTATAGGGTAATGAGGAGGATTGGTAAGGTGGCTTATGAGTTGGAGTTGCCTAGTGAAATAAATTTAGTTCATCCGGTGTTTCATGTGTCAATGTTGAGGAAGTGTGTGGGTGATCCGAGTACTATTGTTCCATTAGATATTGTGGGCGTAGTTGAAGACAACTTGACTTATGAGGAGGTTCCAGTAGAGATCTTGGATAGGCAAGTGAAGAAGCTAAGGAATATGGGCGTTGCTTCCGTTTAGGTCCTTTGGAGGAATCAACAAGTCGAAAGTGCTATATGGGAGGCCAAAGCGGACATGCAAAGGGATTATCCTTATCTTTTCCACTCTATTCAAGCCTATGGTACTAACTTTATGTCCCTTATGTGGCTTCAAGTCTAAGTTCAACCCATGACATTTGCATACATTCATGGTTAGATTGACAAGTTCAAGATGATTTTACATTTATGTTGAGATTTTTGAAATGATGTTTAAGTGCATTGTTGCATCCTTATGTGAGCTGCAATTATCATGTTTATATCTCTTATACACATTTCTTTAACATTCGGAGACGAATGTTCCCAAGGGGAAGATATTGAAATGACCCCAAAAAGTGCCCGAAAATGTACCTCGAAAATGTCTGGAATCGTAATTACCATATATCTCAAAATCCATGCGTGATATAAAAAATTCAACTTCATATTCTTGATCAGGGGGTCGAATTGAGTGGAAATGGGTCTAATATGATTTTACAGCAACCATATCAAAATTCAAAAATCACAAAAATGCGATTTCTAATGACGATCCACGCCCTTGGCGCGACGCACCAATGGCGTGCCACAGTGTTAAAATATGCCAATTTTCTTGTCTGGTCAAAGGCCTTTGGGTCTTGGGCCTAAGCTTTCCCATGCGTGAAAATACTTATACTTAGCCATATTTTACCTTTATATCATTCAAGACATTCCCAAACACTCTCTCAAACACTTAGACATTATTTCATCTCTAAATTCAAGTCTCAAAACTCAATTCGGATCTTAAGGATTTCACTCAAGCTTCAAGTGTCTATTTCAAATCTTGTTCAAGAAATTCTCCAAAGCTAAGTTATGCGGGTTGCATTCATGGATTCCTTTTACCCATAAAGCCTAAGCTTCCTTTTTACTTAAATTGCATGATTTTAAGTGGATTTACTTATGGGTCTTACTATAAATTTGATTATGAACTATGTTGGGGTTTCATGGAATTGTGACTGTTTTAGCATGTTTTGAACTATAAATCTAAGATTTATTATGATATTTGATGAAGAGTTTTGATGTATATTACTTGAGGGTGTTACCAAGTATCTATTGATGATTTTACACTAAATTTTCTAGCATGATTCTACTCTTGATTTGCATGGTTTTACACTAGTACTACACACTAGCCAAGTGTTTAATAAAATATTCGGTTATGGTTTCTTGAGAAATTGAAGGTCAAATACATGTCTTATAAGTTGAATGACTTTGTGATGATAAAAAAAATGTATGCATGTGATATTCTCCTATATAGTGTTGAAAATTGACCATGCCTTACTCGGAGGGATAAGAGCCTAGGTAACCATGTCGAGGGGTTTGTACCTTGATAACTAGGTTGAGGGATTTGTATCTCAATCACCAGGGGTGGTAGGGTGCGAGTATCCACCAACCAATCAAGGGGTTTATACCTCGATCACCGGGTTGAGGGGTTTGTACCTCAATCGCCAGGGGTGGTAGGGTGCGACGATCCACCAACCAATCAAGGGGTTTGTACCTTAATAAAACATGAACTCATTAATGATGGTCTCTCTTTACACATGTATTATGTTCTATATAAGCATGATTTTACTTCAAGCATCATTCATACATACATGTCATATTGCTATATGTTTATTCATTACCTATGTTATGCATTTTGTTTATGGTGCTTATCACTTGTTACATGTCATCCTACCTACTTAGTATATTCAAATGTACTAACACATACTCTATGCCTACATTATGCCACCATGTAGGAACTGGAGTCTCGCTTGATCCTCCTCCTCCACATGGCTAGTACGATCGATCTCAAGCTAGTTGGTGAGTCCTCCATTCCGGGGACAATATCTATGATCTCATGCTAGGATAACATCTATGATCTCATGCTATGTACTAAGACTATTTTCTTTTATGTATATATTGACTATGAGGATGAGTCCGGTTGCTTGTCTTGGCCCCCGCTCTTATCTATGTAGTAGAGATATTGTTGGACATGTTATGTATTGAACCTTGACTCTCTTGTTTTGGTGTTTATGTTATGAAAGCTTTCCTTTAGTCCCTTTGCCCTATTTCTAATTCCATTTTGTTGTTTAATTTCTTCCGCAACCAATGATGTGTAATGATATGTTAACAGGCTTGTTTAGGGTCCCTTCGGATTCCCATTCGTCGTGTCGCGTCTAGGCCCTAGGCTTGGGTCATGACAATATTTTTCAAGAGAAAAATAAGAGTCAAACATGGTGAGAAAATCAAGAAAAAATCTTAATAGATCTTACTATACCTGATATCACTTGATAAGACATTGAAAATTTTGCTAAAAATATTTTCTATATCATAGAGACCTGTTTAATGATTTGCAAATGAAATGAACCTCCAATTTATACTGGATCCCCTTAGGGCTAATATGTAAATACTAACTCAAGTTCCTTAATATTTACAATTAAGTCCTATCTTTAGAATTCTCTGCACGACTAGAGAACTCCAACGATTTTATCAATAAATTCATAGATTTCTAGCTAAGACTTTCTGAGGAAAATCTCTATATTTCTCTAGAGTCTTTCTAAAAGTGTCAAGGTTTTCCTTACGTAGCATTCAATATGATAAAATATGTGTTAAATAATACCTAGATGACATGATGACGTGTTGGATCATACTTACCTAGTAAGGCCCATTACGAGATGGCCCAACAGGTTTCGCCATAATCTTATATAGGATATTTTTATTTTGGTTTTGATAATATCAAAAGTGGGATTGATGTCAGCTATCAATTAGACACAATCAGCTTGAGGAACGATGCTTGATCAAAAAACCTAGTACGTTCTACCATTTGCTATGGCCCCACAAGGTACGATATTCGATTTTATTCACTTTTATTTATTTTGCACCTGATATCAAGTTAGATATGTGAATTTTATCTTAGGGTTCAGTTGATTTGCTAATTAATTGATTTTTTGCTCGAATAGTTGAATGTTAATAGATCGATTAGATAACAAACGGGGTAGAGCAATTTTTGGGTGGTTGTGGATAAGGGTGGATTCACAAAAGATAGAAGCTGTGAAGGATTGGCCAAGACCTACAACCCCCACTGAAGTTCGGA
>JAABOM020058683.1:0-13634 GCA_011800125.2 Solanum clarkiae
ATGTTTCTCACGACTCTACTCATGCCGTACATAATAGTAATATCCTTCACCGGTTCCCGGGCCGGTTACTATCGTGCGAATATATATATATCTATGTATATTATCCGAAGTTGGTTGGATATGGCAGACTCGATTTTGCCCAGTGGTCGAGTTTCGCTTAGAAGATGTTATGATATGACTGGTGCCTGATGTTATATATGATATATGGGTGCAGTGGTCTTCCCTGGCCCATGTGAGTGCAATGGTCTTCCCCGGCTCACCCGACCATGTTTATGATGTGTGATGGAGATTTCGGGTATTTAAACTTCCGGTGTTATGTTGTGGTATGGCACGAGTCTGGTGGTCGCCATCATTCCCATCCGACATGCCTGGCTTTCATGTGTTTTGAAAAGATTTTTATTCGATACTCGCTATAGGTTTGGTTTATGAGTTCTACCTGTATTGTGTACTTCCTGTTTTACATATTCGGTACGTCTTTCGTACTGACCCCCTCCTTCGGAGGGGGGGCTGCGATCATGCCGGCAGGTACCGACGAGCAGGTGCGAGACCCTCTTGCCTAGGATCTCCAGTTTCAGCTGTAGTGCCCCTTTTTGTTTCAGAAGCCAGCTATTGGTAGCTTCTTATGTTCACACGTTCCGTAATTATGTTATGTACGTGTACGTACTGTTCAGCATATATGTCTAGAGGTCTGTGGATACTAGTGGGTAGTGGATATATGAGAGATACTTGAGTACGTGGTTTATTGTATGATTTTGGCACTTGAACAGGCGGCGAGACCACATTATTTTACGTATGATGTGATTATTAGGCGGTAGGACCGCAGCGGAGACCTTGTCGGCCCGCATCTATGTATATGTATAAAGAGATATGTATTTGTATTGTTGTCTGGGATGTTGCTGGATTTTATTTGCAGGTGAGGTTAGTTAATAAAACAGAGGAAACTCTGCTGAAATTCCGGCAGGTTTCCAGGTCGGATAAATTGGGAAATTCGGGTCAGTATGTATCTGGGTGCCCCTATCGGGCACTGGTCACGCCCCTGGGTTGGGATGTGACAACTGCTTACCAACTCAAGGATGTGGCCAATGTTTGTCAGTGGGAAGAGAGTCAAGGTGATGATGTTGAGCTTGCCATTTGGGATAAATTTAAGAGTGCTTTTCTCGATCACCCCTTTTCTCAAGAGTTAAGAGAGGCGAAGGTTGAGGAGTTCGTGAATCTGCAACAAGAGGGGATGAAGGTCAAAGAGTATAGCCTAAAATTCATCCAACTATCCAGGTATGTACCGGAGGTGGTTCCAAATATGAGGGTGAAGATAAGGAAATTTGTAGCTGAATTGGGTAGACAGGTGAAGAGGGAGTGTAAAGCAGCATTACTAATCCAAGATATGGACATCGCTAGGATGATAGTTTACGCACAACAAACTGAGGAGGATAAAAAGAAGGATAGAGAAGAGTATTTAAGTAAGAAAGACAGGTGAACTGGCCTGAGCCTAGCCAGAACAAATAGGGTAAAAGGGATAACTCCTACTTCCAAAAGAGGACCTCGGGATATGCAGCATTTTCAGCCAATACACCATCTCCGAGCTATAGGTATGATCGTAAGTCCTAAGGTCAGCCAAACTTTAGGGAACAAGGTTCGCAAGCCAACATGAAACTTGTCTCTAAAGGGAAGACACCTTACAGGAAATGTGGCAAGATGCATCTGGGAGAATATGGAGATGGAGGGAATGATTGCTATAGGTGTGGCCAGCCAGGTCATTTTCAGAGGGAGTGTCCGACATGGGGCAATAAGGCCCAATCCTCTACCACAGCACCACCATTAATAGGTAACCAAAGAGGTACTGCACCAGGACCAGGCTGAGGGAAAAATCGTCTGTATGCAATGGGTAATCGACAGGGCCAAGAGGCTACACCAGATGTTGTGATGGGTATGATTCGAGTCTTTACTTTTGATTTCTATGTTTTGATGGATCCTGGTGCCACATTGTCATTTGTATCTCCTTATGTTGCGAGTAGATTTTAGATTCTCCTTGAGTGCTTGCTTGAACCTTTTTCTATTTCTACTCCCGTTGGTGAGTCTATTCAAGCCAAAAGAATCTATAGAGATTGTCTAGTGTACATCCACCATAAGGATATTCTTGCTAATTTGGTCGAGCTAGAGATGGTCAGTTTCGATGTAATCTTTAGTATGAATTGGCTTCACGCTTGCTATTCCTCTATAGATTGTAGAACTTGGACTGTCAAATTCCAATTTTTGAATGAGCCTGTTATCAAGTGGAAGGGAGATTTGGTTTCGCCGAAGGGTAAATTTATTTCTTACCTCAAGGCCCAAAGACTGATCTCTAAGGGATGTATCTACCACCCTTTGCGAGTCAAATCTGAGGATGTTGAGCCCCCATCTCTTGAGTATGTCCCAATTGTGAGTAAGTTTCCTGATGTATTTCTTGAGTATCTACTTGGAATCCCAACTGATAGAGAAATTGACTTAGGGATTGATGTTCTTCCGGACACCAAGTCGATTTCTATTCCGCCATATAGGATGGCCCCTGCAGAGTTGAAAGAGTTGAAGGAAAAACTGAGGGACTTGATCGAAAAAGGATTCATAAGGCCGAGTATCTCTTTATAGGGAGCTCCAGTCCTATTTGTGCGAAAGAAGGATGGTTGTTTGAAAATGTGCATTGACTACCGACAATTGAATAAGGTGACTATTAAGAATAAGTATCCCCTTCCGAGAATTGATGACTTGTTCGACCAAATCCAGGGTGCCACTATTTTCTCTAAGACAGACCTCAAATTAGGCAATCACCAGTTGAAAGTGATAGAATCTGACATCCCGAAAATGGCTTTTCGAACCCAATATAGTCATTTCAAGTTTATGGTAATGTGATTTAAGTTGACAAATGCACCTGCAGCCTTTATGGACTTGATGAATAGAGTATTCAGACAATATCTTGACAGGTGCATGATTGTGTTCATCGACGACACTTTGGTGTATTCTAGAAATGAGGAGGAGCATGCCAAACACCTCAAAATTTCTTTGCAAATGCTCCGAGATCATGAGTTGTATGCTAAGTTTTCTAAGTGTGAAGTTTGGCTCAAATCCGTGGCTTTCTTAGGTCATGTGATTTCTGGATATGGAATTCCAGTGGATACCTAAAATTTGAGGCGGTTAAGAATTGGGCAAGACTAACCACATCAACCGAGATAAGGAGTTTTCTAGGATTAGCTGGTTACTACTAAATGTTTGTTGAAGGATTTTATTCCTTATCTACGCCCTTGACTAGACTGACTCACAAAAAGGTCAAGTTTCAATGGTCAGACGAGTGTGAGAAGAGTTTTTAGGAACTAAAGACGAGGTTGACTACCACAGCAGTTTTAACACTACTTGATGGAGCGAAAGATTTTGTTAGTATACTGTGATGTATCTAAAGTTGGACTGGGGTGCGTGCTGATGCAGAGGGGAAAGGTGATAGCTTATGCTTTCAGGAAACTTAAGGTTCATGAGAGGAACTATCCGACCCATGACCTTGAGTTGGCAGCAGTGGTGTTCGCACTTAAGATCTGGTGCCACTACTTGTATGGAGTGCATGTGGATGTGTTCACAGACCATAAAAGTCTACAACATGTTTCAGTCAAAAAAAGCTTAACCTGCGACAGAGGAGATAGTTGGAATTGCTCAAGGATTGCTACATGAGCGTTCTTTACCACCCAGGTAAGTCTAACATTGTTGCTGATGCTCTTAGTGAATTGTCTATGGGTAGCACTGCCCATGTAAAGGAAGAAAGGAAAGAATTGGTTAAGGAGGTGCATAGATTGGCCAGATTGGTAGTACACCTTGAAGAGAATAATGAGGGAGGGGTTAATGTTCACTATGAGTCTGCTTCATCCTTAGTGTCAGAGGTGAAAGGAAAACAAGACCAAGATCTTGTTCTATTACAGTTGAAAGAAGATGTATATAAGCAGAAGGTTATAGCTTTCGCCAAAGAGGGAGATGGGATATTAAGGTATCAAGGCATTTTATGTGTTCCTGATGTCGACTATGTTCGAGAAAGAATCATGGATGAAGCACATAACTCCAGGTATTCCATTCGTCCTGGATCCACCAAGATGTATCACGACTTGAGAGAAGACTATTGGTGGAATGTGATGAAAAGGGATATTGCGGAATTTGTTGCGAAGTGTCTCAATTGTCAGCAGGTCAGGGTTGAGTATCAAAGACCAAGTGGGTTGGCTCATAACATTAAAATTCTGGAATGAAGTGGGAAATGATCAATATGGACTTCATTACCAGTTTACCAAGGTCTCGAAAGCAACATGACTCGATTTGGGTGATAGTTGACAGGATGATCAAGTCTGCGCACTTCTTGGCAATCAAGACAACTAACACTGCAGAGGAATATGCCAAGTTGTACATTCGTGAGATTGTGAGGTTGCATGGAGTTCCTTTTTCCATCCTCTTGGACAGAGGAGCTCAGTTGACCTCTCAGTTTTGGAGATCTTTCCAGAAAGGATTAGGTACTAATCTAAGTACAACCTTCCACCCTCAGACAGATGGCCAAGTAGAACGTACTATTTATACGTTCGAGGATGTGTTGAGAGAATGCACTATTGACTTCAAGGGTAATTGGGATGACAATTTGCCTTTGTAGAGTTTACTTATAGCAATAGCTTCTATTCGAGCATTCCAATGGCTCCATACGAGACACTTTATAGGAGAAGGTGTAGATCACCGATTGGATGGTTCGAGGTAGGTGAAGGTGAGTTGATTGGACCAGACATGGTTCACCAAGCTTTGTAAAAGGTGAAGACTATTCGTGAGAGGTTGAGGACTGCACAGAGTCAACAAAAATCTTATACAGATGTCTGAAGAAGAGATTTAGAGTTTGAGATCAATGATTGGGTATATTTGATAGTGTCGCCCATGAAGGGAGTGATGAGATTCGAGAAGAAAGGAAAGCTAAGTCTGAGATACGTTGGCCCTTATCAAGTCATAAAGAGAGTGGGCAAAATTGTATACGAGTTGCAACTACCCTCAGAATTAGCAGCTATCCACCCAGTTTTCCACTTTTCTATGCTTAAGAAATGTTTGGGTGATCCGCGGTTGGTAGTGCCTGTCAAGAGTATTGAGGTGAAAGATAGTTTGCATTATGAGGAAATTCTAGTCCAAATCCTTGATCGTTAGGTTGCAAGTTGAGAAACAAAGAGATATCCTCCGTCAAAGTCCTATGGAGGAATCAATTTAATCAATTTATTGAGGATGATATAAGAGCCAAATACCCGCATTTATTCGTGTTGGATGACGAAAATGTTGAAGGTAATTTTACTAGCCTTGATATAACTGGTGTTTCCATTCTTGAGTTGGTGTGTCTATTCTTGAGTCTGAGTAGAGTTTATTGAGGTTGATGAGGAGTCAAGAATTGGAGTTGTTGAGTGGGTATTGGGATGAGTCTTGAGTCTATTCGTGCCTTGATAATCACCTTTACTCATCAATCAAGTATGAATAATCCCAAGGGGGAGATGATGTAACTCCTGAGAATTGTGCGCATAATTGTTCCACTACACCTAAATGGTCCACTATGTCTTGAATCCTGTTATATGAGCTTATATTGGAATTATTTTTATTTTGTGCTCCTTATCCTTTATGCCTCCTTTTCTTTAAGACAATTTTAAGTGGTTTGACAACTCTAATTGAATACTGGCTCTTGTTACACTTTCTTTTACCTTAGTAGTTGTGCCATTACAATATTAATTTATCTTGTTAACTTTGTTGAATGCCTCTATAAATACTAGAGCATTCTGGTCAAAAGATGGAGACACAGAAGTGAGAAAACTAAGGCAAAAAAGTGAGAAAAAGATGTGAGAAAATAAAGGGAAAAGATTGGGGGATTGAATCTCCTTAAAGAGAGCAAGATATCTGCATCTCAGCCTGAAGAATTTTATTTTTCATATTTATTTTTCAATCAATCTCGGATGGAGCCAAAGATTCACTATTTTTTGACAAACTGTCTGCACTTCTTTCAGTTGTGAAGTAGCAGTTAGTCAATGCAACTTTCGACGCGCATCATGGGTCATCCGAAAATAGTTTCGCTATGTTTTTAAATATAAGGGTCAGGCTACATGCATTCAACCCCCCTTACCCCGCAATGGGCGGGAGCCTTTGAGGCATTGGGGTAATGTTGTTGTTTTCAATTGGACTTTATCGACTATTTTACTCTAGTAAGTTGCTCCTACTTATATCTATCTTTATTTTCAAGATAATTACTATGTATGAGGTTATTTTTAAGTATTTTATATGTGATGAGTACCTAATTCAAGTTATAAAGTTGTACGTAAATGATAATATTCATATATAACTTTATTTACGTAAGTTAAAATTTGGAAATGAGATAATGTTTGATAAGTCCTATATTAAATTGAGACCTCTTACATGTATTCTCTTGATGATATAGAAATTACTGGCCGCATTACTATTATAACATGAAACTAAAACTTTATACTTGATAGGCAGTAATATGAGCTTATGGATTACTATGTAAACTAAGTTGGGTTGGGTCTATGGATAATTGATGAATTGAGAAAACTTAAGTATTGTTAAGCATAAAAAACATGTTAAACCTGAGTATTTATATTATCATGAAGAACTTATCTACTTTGTATGATGAATCAAATTGAGAGAGTCTAAATGACCGTTTGAGTTGAGTCGAGTTCGACTTTTTGCATTAACTGAATTGTTGAGTTGAGTTGTTTTACTTGTATTAATTGATTAAATTGATGAGTACTTGAGATGAGTTGGGATAACCCAATTAGGTTGAAATTTGAGTTGATTGATCGAGTATTGAGGATTGAGCTAAATGAGGAATTGAGTATGTTTTAGTCTTGGGAGAAGTATCGAACATTGAGCGGGGAACGAGTATACTTCTACTTTAACCTACAGAACTATGTTCCATCATAGGATTGTCGTATAGCTCGTTTTGGCGGCTCTTGCCCCACAAGTGGACACTTATTATAGATCCATGAGGTAGAGTTGATGCATCTTTTTCCGTGGCAAGTTAAGGACGGGTGAGGCAACGATGCCATATTCATTGTCCGTCATCTAATTATAGGTGGTGGGAGGTATGTTTGTTAAGAGAAACTCCCAAGTAACATTGAATGAGTAGGAGGTCTTAAATTGAGTTTACTTTTTCACTACATATATATAAATATATATATATATATATATATATATATATGTTAAAATGCATGAAATGTTTTAAACTTGCATATTCTGAGCTGAGCATGAGTCGATGAGATGAAGTAAGTAATTATTTTAAAAACTTTACTTTTGATCCGTTGCTTTACTAGTATATTCCATGTACTGACGTCCACTTGGGGCTGCATCGTTTCATGATACAGATACAAGAGATAGAGGACTTTAGCCTGCACATCACTGAGATCCTGATCAGCACTCTTCAAAATTGGTGAACTCTCCTTACATTTCGGAGAAGACCATTTTATATTCTTTATTTATTTAAGTACTTTATTCATTTGTGGTGTCCATGGCCTGTTATGACACTGTCTGGGTTGTTGAGTAGAGGCTTCATAGACATTGAGTGAGTGATTTGTTAAGAACACTGTATAGTTTTAAACTTGTTCCTTTGAAATTACGAGTGAGTTTTCATTGATAATATTATATTTGAGTTATTTTCTTCCACTGTTGAGTATGATGTGACGATGAGGCCAAGTGGTTCGCTCGGAGGCTAGTTATAGTCTTTGAGTACCAGCCATGCCAAGGGTACCCTACCGAGGCGTGACAAAAGCGAGGAGTAGTACTAACAGCATATCGGTTCTAAGGAATGCTGGGGGAATCTGCTTCTGAAACATGCTGACATAGAAGAGGAAATCTTATTATTTGATAAAGAACTATTGGGATCAGAAGCTCCTTCAATGCCGAGTATAGATATTAAAGTCATGAGGAAAGGAAAGTGTTTAGATCTCCACCAACAAAGGGAGTTTTGCAGTGAAGTTACACAAATGGAAATCAAGAAAGCCTTGTTTGATATTGATGACAATAAAGCTCCCGGAATCGATGGTTTCAATGCTATATTTTTTGAAAACGCATGGGAGATGTGAAAGAGGATGTGCATAATGCTGTCCAAGAATTTTTTCAAGGGGGAATTTTACTAAAAGCTGCAAATAATAGAGTGGTAACCTTGGTTCCAAAAGTTCATCAACCAGAGACTATTAGAGAATTTAGACCAATAGCTTGTTGCTTCACTATTTACAAAAATCATTTCAAAAATCATCTCTAATAGAATCAGAAAAGTGATTGATGGTATTATTCGTGCAAATCAATCTGCATTCATCCCTGGGAGGGTAATCTCTGACTATAATTTTGAGTCATGAACTAGTGAAGGGCTACACCAGAAAGCAAATATCTAACCGACGCATGATAAAAGTTGATATCAAAAAAGCTTATGGTTCTTTCTTTGGAATGGTGTTTCCTAGAACAGATATTGAGGGAATTGGGATTTCCTATTAGGATGATCAAATGGGCTATGTTATGTGTTACCACTGTAAGCTACAATTTTCAGTTTAATGGGATATTGTCTAAAAGTATGAAGGCTAGAAGGGGGCTCGGGCAACGGACCCTATGTCCCCCTATTTGTTTGTTTTAGCAATGGAATACCTCAATGGATGTCTGAACATACTGAAAGATAATCCTTATTTCATCTAGCACCCAAAATGTCAAAAGATGATTTATTGATGTTTGTCAGAGGTGATTTACAGTCTGTCTAGCTCTTGAGAGATAAATTTGACATGTTTTCAAAAGCATCTGGATTGAAGGCCAACCTAAGCAAGAGTCCTATCTACTTTGGGGGTGTGGATAGGAAAACTAGAGAGGATATCTTGCAAGCAATGGGGTACACACTAGGTGAACTTTCTTTTAAATACCATTATCTAGTAAGAGACTATCAATAGAGCAATGCAAGCCATTGATGGACAAGATAGTTGCAAAGATCACTTGCTGGATGGCTAGGACTGACCTATGTAGGGAGACTTCAAATGATCAAGTCTTTGATTGTAGGAGTACAAGCGTACTGGTCCCAACTTTTCTTACTTCCGCAAAAGGTTATCAAGTTAATGGAGGCAGTATGTAGAAGCTACATGTGGTCAAGAGAAGCAAAGATCGCTAAGAGGGCTTTTGTAACATGGGATAAGGTTTGTATGTTGGAAAAGTTGAAGAAATCACTCAGCATCACAAGTAAATCACTAGATATGAACATCAATATATAAGAAAGATAAAAACACTAACCTTGTTCCATTGCAATAATTTATTTGAAGAACTTGATCTTCTAAAACTTGAAGACTGTTTTGTAGTATTCATTTTCTGAGATAGAGAGAAAGAGAAAAACTTGTCTTCTAATTTAGGAATCAAGTATTAAAAGATTCTGCAACACCCTTTCATGAAAGGTATGCTTTTTCATGAAAGATATATCTTTTCAAGAAATATGCCGTTTCTAATAAGTTTCTATCATAATTAAAAGAAAATGTTAATGGATATTTATATTTTATGCCCAAATATATATAATACTTTATTAGATCAAAAAAAGGCTAATTTAATGATCGCTTATCTATGTATAATATATTAATATGTGAATCCACAAATTAAAAATTACTAACAATCTCCCACTTGGATCACATATATTTCTTGAAGAATCATACATAGATGAAACTTTATTGTGCACAAACTTTTGCTATCTTAATTTAAATATCTCAAACCAATCTGGTCCATCGATAATACCAATATTGGATCAAAGAGGTTTTTGTAACATATATTCATAACTAAACCCATCAATGGTCACAAGTATTACCAATACCAATGACATAGATCAAATACGAAAATTACATGCACAATGATCTAAACCATGTCTATTTCCAATGGTCCTACTTAATGACTTTAACAGTCCAGAATCACTTTCTTATACCTTATGTAATATCACAGTAGAAAGTTAATATCTTTATTTTCAGAGTTATCAATGAACACATGAAATTATAAATTTCACAAAACTTTAGTCTGTACAGAAAATAAACTTTATCATGTCAAAAGCATAAAAAAAATACGAACTCCCACTAAAATGACTCATCATCAAATCTGACAACACCCATATGAGTCACATGCCCATCAAAAACTTTAGGTGATAGACCTTTTGTGAGCGTATCTATAATCATCAAGTTTGTATTAATATGATCAATGGACACAAGATGACCCTGAACTTTTTCCTTTACAACAAAAAATTTATTGTCAACGTGCTTTGACTTTGAAGAACTTCGATTGTTCTTCGAATATAACTCAGCAGATTTATTATCACAATAAATTTTTAATGGTCTCTCTATACCATTGACAATCTATGGTCCAGAGATAAAATTTCTTAGCCTATACCTTGATTTGATGCTCCATAGTAGGCCACAAATTCATCTTCCATGGTAGATGAAGCTATTAATATTTATTTTACACTTTTCCATGAAGCAGCTCCTCCAGCCAACATGAAAACATAACCTGATGTAGATCTCCTACTATCAAGACAAACATCAAAATCTAAATCAAAATATCCTACGATCTCCAAGTGATCTTGTCTCCGATAAGTGAACATGTAATGTTTAGTTCTCTGAAGATACCTCATAACCCTTTTTGCTGCTTTCCAATGATCAATTCTTGGATTACTTAAATATCAGCCTAACATTCCCACTATGCACGCTATATCTGGACACGAACAAACTTGTGCATACATAAGACTTCCCACTGCTGATGCATATGGAATTTTGTCCATATCTTTCTTTTCTATGTCAAAATTTGGACATTTTCGTAAATTAAATTTATCACCTTTTTCCATAGGTGTATCTCCTGGTGCACAATTTTGCATGTCAAATCTACTTAGCACCTTTTCAATATAAGTCTTTTGTGATAAGCTAAGTATGTTTCCGGTATGATCTCTATGGATTTCTATACCCAAAACATAGGATGTCTCAACAAGATCTTTCATTTCAAATTTGCTAGATAAAATTTTTTTGGTTTCATGCAATAAACCTATATCACTACTTTCTAGTAGAATGTTATCTACATATAGTACAAGGATCAAAATTTTCTCCCACTGAACTTGAGATATACGCATTGATCAATGGTATTTTCCTTAAAACCAAAAGAGTTTATTACTTGATCAAATTTTCAATACCATTGACGGGATGCCTGTTTTAAGCCATATATGGACTTCTTAAATTTGCATACAATGTTCTTTGAATTTTGAGATTCAAAAGTTTCTGGTTCCACCATTATAATGTTTCTTTAATGTTTCCATTGAGAAAAGCAGTCTTTATATCCATTTGGTGTAGCTCTAAGTCTTAATGAGCTACAAGTGTCATAATGATTCTAAAAGAGTTTTTTGATGAAGCTGACGAAATAGTCTCTTTAAAATCTATGCCTTCCTTTTGAATGAATCCTTTGACAACTAGACGGGCGTTGTATCTCTCAGTATTACCTTTTGAATCACGTTTAGTTTTGAAAATCCATTTACACACAATTGGTTTTGGTCCTTGTTGTGACTCGACAAGATCCTAAATGTCATTGTCTTTTATAGATTTCATCTCATCTTTCATGGCTTTGATCCATATGACAGTGTTTCAACATGATTTTGCTTGACTAATAGTTATAATTTCATAGATTTCATCTCATCTTTCATTGTTTCGATCCATCTGATATAGTTTCGACATGATTTTGCTTGACTAATAGTTATAGGATCATCTTCCAATCCCATGTCAAAATCATATTCTTGGAGATAAACGACATAGTCATCAGAAATCACATTTCTCCTTTCTCTGTTGGATCTTCTTTTCTGCACTTCAACTTGAGGTTGTTGAACATGAGGTTATATCATTATGTTGTTTACCACATCCTGATCTATAGGTTGAGAAATATTTGGAACCGATATCATTGTGTATTCTATGTAATCCTGATTTACAGGCTGAAAAATATTTTGTAAAGTGACCATATCATTTTCAGTAGTAGAATCGATATCATCAAATACCTCTTTAAACATAATTTATTTGTTTTGACTATTCTCTCCATAATCAACTCCTTCATAAATTTGGCATTCCCTGTCTCGAAAAAAGATCTATTTGAGGGGTCATAAAATTTAAAATCTCTCGACCTTTCAGAGTAACCCACGAAGTAGCAACTAATAGTTCTTGAATCCAGTTTCTTTTCATTAGGATTGTAAGGCCTTTCTTCATCTGGACATCCCCAGACATGTAAGTGCCTAATACTAGGCTTCTTACCAGTCCACAACTCGAATGGGGTTTTAGCTACCGCTTTACTTGGAACTCTGTTTAGTATGTAAACTACAGTTTTTAACGCTTCTTCCCAGAGTGATTCAGGTAAATAAGAATGAATAATCATACCTCTTACCATATTTTTTAGAGTTTGATTTCGTCTCTCAGATACACCATTTTGACACTGAGTTCCTTGCATGGCATATTGAGGAACAATTCCACACTCTACTAGATACTTTGCAAAAGGTCCTGGATGTTATTCACCTGAACCATCATATCTACCGTAGTATTCTCCTCCACAATCAGATTTGACAGCTTTAATTTTCTTGCCTAATTGAGTTTCAACTTCGGCTTTGAAAATTTTGAAAACATTCAAAGATTATGACTTCTCATGAATTAAATAGATATAGCCATAAAGGGAGTAATCATCTATAAAATTGATAAAATATTGTTGACCATTCTATGAAGCCGTAGGGAAAGGACCACAAATATTCGTATGTATCAACTCTAAGGTTCCTTACTCCTATAAGAACCTATTTTCCTTATATTTGTTTGTTTTCCCTTGATGCATTCTATACAACAACAACAATATTACTTCAATGCCTCAAAGACTCCCGCCCATTGCGGGGTAGGGGGGTCGGGTGTACGCAGCCTGACCCCTATGTTTAAAAACAGAGCACAATTATTTCTGGATGACCCATGATGAACATCGAAAGTTGCATTGACTAACTGCTACTTCACAAATAAAAGAAGCGCTGACAATTTAAAGAGCCATTTTGCTTTATTTCATCACACTCCAAAGCCAAAAAATAGTAAATCTTGGGCTCCATCCAAGATTGATGGAAACCCTTGATGTATTCTATACAAATTTCAAAATCTGATAAATCAAGGGAATCAAGAATTCCTTTAGACAAAGCCTTTGTATTCTTTGTTTTGAAATATGACCCAATCGCTTATGCCATAACATTGATGAATTCTCATTTATTAATCTGCGCTTAGTACCAAAATTACTAGAATGCAGGTTTTCATTATTGTATGAGGCTTGATTGTTCAATTTATATAATTTATCAATCAGAATACTAGTTGTAATAATGTTAGAGTTCAGAGAAATACTACAACTTCCATTTCCAATAAAACAAGTATATCCAGATTTATCCAAACAAGAAATAGAAATTAAGTTCCATTCAAATTATTGTACAACAAATGTTTCCTCTAATTCTAAATAGAAACCAATATCATGTTAAGACCCGTAATTTAGCGTAAACCCCGAACGTCCTCAATCGGATCAAATTAATTAAGTTTTGGGACCAAGAGTGTAATTTGTTCTAAACTTGG